>JAVJAP010000101.1:0-107681 GCA_034770075.1 Aralia elata
TTGTCTCGACGATTTACTACCGTAGGAATACGACCCTCAGACTTATCTGGGTCTTCAGGTGTATACATTTCTTTCAGAACATTCAATTCACAGCCCCGTAACTAGACAACCCATCCATCCCAAGAATTACAATCAAATTCTCCTAGTCCTATCAAATCAAATCTACCTCAGCTTATGCCCATTTATCTCAGCACAACAATTTTTATGAATAATGTTCTACAAGGAATAACTTCCTTATTTAGCTACTTTCCACATTTATTTTATTGGATTCTCTAATTTCTCACATGCTCAAACTAGGTAAATCTACACCTTTAGGCAAAAATCTTCCGAAACAAATGAACAGGATACATCCCACCCGAATCAAATAACATATATCACTGATATTATTGATCGAAAATAAGACCTGACATACAACCATTCACGTCCTTTGACTCCACTCTTGCATTGTCCCCCTGCACTATCATGTTGAAAGTATGTGCCCATTGGTCCTGTTGGTTTGTCTAGCTAGCTGGCCCTCCAATGTTCAGACCTATTGTTGTTGTTTGTTGTTGCAGTTGTTGTTGTTGCATATTGTTGTTGTTCCTTATTGCCACTTCTCGACAAGTTGCATCCCCCTTCCTTTTCGGGGAATCCTTGATTTGATGATGCTGATGCCTCCACCAATGAGAAACATCCTGCTATCTTTCCTTTTGGACACTGAGGAGCAAAGTTGCCCCTGTTGGCGCACAAAAAGTTGAAACAAACATCCTTTTCCTTTCATGTACTCGTCCAGAGTGATTCTTTTCCACAATTATTGCACTTTATTATAACCCTTTCTTAAACCTCACCATCCCCGGACTTGTTGACCACCCAGAAGATTGGCTATCACTCCATTTCCTTTTATTCGGGTTATTTCCCCCCGCTGCTTCCCTCCTTTGTCATCCTTCATAGCCCTTCTTTTTGTCCTTGATTGAACTTTTGCTAAAGCACTCAATTCCATCCTTTCGGCGATGGATGGAACGCTTTTCAACAACGTAAAAATAGTGTCAATCCTTAAAAACTGTCCACCATAACTGTACACAACCCACCAGGTTTCAGGCCTAAATTCAAATCTCCTTGCCTTTCTAAGCTTTAGTGCCTAACCTAGTGCGGTGCGAATCGGGCTAAACTCATTGAAGTTTAGCTGCATACTCCTGCACAGGACTGACATGCTCCTTCCCTGCTGCTTGGGCATCCAAAAAAAACATCACTTCCAATGTTCTGCTGTCATACTCTCCCGGGACAATAGTTCTTCTCGAAGAATAGCTCCTTGAAACGTTCCCATGGTATGAACACCATCTCTCCAGCACGACTTTTATTGGCCTTCCACACCCAATAAGTTTTGCTTCAACCTTTACATCATAAAAGTGGCGAAATCCTGTCATCTGTTTTTCCCCTACGACCACCCTTTGCAACACCTTGAACACTTTTTTCTATTTCTTCTCAAAAAAAACAAAAATCTTCTAACAATAATACAAAAAAAAAAAATCTCATTCAAAAAAACAAAAAAAACACAAAAAAAAACAAAAAACTTCAAAAAAAACACAGTCCCAATCTCCAAAAAAGTTTGGTTTGGGCTTCAATCGGGTTCCTAGTGTTCCTTTGAACTCGGGAGGTCCTCACTCAGTTTCAAAGTCCTTGAAACTAGCCAAATGCTACGCGGGCTGCCGCCCTGGCTGCTCTCCAACAGGTGGGGGTCTATTTTTCATGGCTTCTGCCAGCAACTTAGTGAATGCTCTCATTGGGTCCTGTTGATTCCGTACCTTACTTTCTGACTCCTCAACCCGTTGGTTACGCGGTCATCCTCTCGGCGCCATGATCTGATAAAAGAAAACCATCGACTTTTACTTATAAATCTAGGTCTGATGCAATAAGTCATTTAAGTCAGTAATTGGAGTAAAAGCATCTATCAAACACATTTGATTTAAATAAAACAACTGCATTTATAATTATACACCACTATTTTAATATAACCTGACTCAACATGTGGCATACTTCTATAAACGCTAAATGACACAGCCTGCCAACCATTAACTATCCCCTAATAAACAAAAGTGGGGAATAATAACCTTCCACCTCTCTATCAAAAACAAAAATCGGGGTTCAAATACTATCCCATGCACGCTACAAGCATAGGGATTTACAACATAAGTAAGCCCCCATTACAACAAAATTGGGACCTACTATGAACAAAGTGCTAAAAATAACACATCACCGCCTACTGCGGCGAATTGCAACCCTGAGCTCCCGTCGAGCCACCTGTCGACCACGTCGGACGCCTAATCACGCACCTACTGCTGCTCCCCTCATCCCTGGGGTATGTCCTCACCCTGTCCCTCAGCCTGCCAATGGAAGTGGTCAAGCCTAACCTAAGGGAATCAATCTCTGCAGTCAGGGCTGCCAACTGCTCTATACTTCATCTCTCTCCAAACGAGTAGTCTCTAGCTGATCCTCTACCCGCTCTATCTATCCTACCAGCACCACATTCCTATATAAGAGGTCATAAACCATCACACCAAGCTGAACAGAAGCCCCACGCCGACCGTGAACCTTTGCCTCTAGCTCGGCAATCCTCTGGTCCTTTTTTTGTAGCTTTTGGATTAACTCAGCCTTTTCCCCCAAAGTCTGATAAGCTAATGACCTGGTTCTGCTCCTCTAAGTGGGCTACTGGATTCTCGTGCTCCTCATTCTTATTTGTTAGCTCTTCGATGATATCACTAGCAGTAGTGCCCATGCCATTTGCATACTCAGGTGGCTCATCATCCTCTGTCACTGGATCTTCCCCTTCATCGCTTAACAGCCTCAGCACTCCTCTAATAACTGGCTCCTCTTCAGAACCATACTTGGTCTCAGACTCATCCCCAGTATCCATCATCTCTGGCTCACTCGGCTGTACCTCCACTAAATGCCCTGCGTCCACATGAATGTCTGTGAACTCCACCTCTCTAGCAGGACTGGACTTTCCCATCTCAGACATCCTACAACCATAGACAAAAATAAATAGACAACAAGATGTCAGTGCCATAATAAAATATATTCATAGATAAAATGAAATGATATTTTATCATGCACAACTCGGCTCGATGGATTTCCATAATCCACCTCCAGACATGATCACCAAATGAATCTCCTCGATTCACCTTATAACGTACTCAATACGAGTTTAATACTAAGGTTATAACCTAGGTTTCGTATTCCGAAAGTTTATAACCTAAGGCTTTGATACTAACCTGTGACACCCCCAAATTCAAGTACCAATATCTCGAATTTGTTGCTCACGATAAAGTACATCCATACACCTCTAAACAACATAAATCAACTAATGCGAAATAAATAAACATACGTTGTTCATTATAAAAGATTTACTACGGTCCCAAGGTCTATAACCTTAAGTAAATACATCGCAGAATACATTAATAATACAAAATTACTCTAACGATTACATAACAAAATAGTACAAATAAACTAGTCCTTAAGCTTTTTCCTTTGCCTTTGTCCGCTTTAGAACTCTCCGGCTTAACTGCAATAGGTCCATGATATAGCAAGGGTGAGCAACTACTTTGCCCAGCAAATTTAATATGAATGAAAAGATATATCATGAATGAATGAGAATAACAATCACATAATTCGACAATTTAAGAACATTGAAGAAATAGCTGACAATATAATCAAAGTTCAAATGAAGAAATAAATATTGATTATTTACTGCTGAGTAGTCCAATAGACCATGAACTTTTTGGCCAAAGGATCAGTCATTCAACTAACCCTTTTAAACGCCTGGCCCGTCAGTAGTACTTGAAGGGATCAGCCTCTAGTACCCTATGCATATGCATAACATTTAACTCTAACTGCATCGAATAACCGACACATTCAAATTCCCAAATAAGGGTTGCTCTCTCAGTCCAAAAATCCGCACCAACAATCGGCTTGGATAGCTTTTAAAAGAATAACTTGTGCATGTCTAGCCAAAACAAATGGCGTAGACTATTTCCTTAGACAGTTCATAAATGAAGAGCTTAAACATTTCACAGTCCAACAACAAATCATGAATTCAAATGCATAAGGTACGAATATTAATAATTATCCTTGATGTGGAGTAATTTACAATAATTAATCCACTAATATAATTTGAAGTAATAACTCGATTTGAGTCATGAAACTTGCAACGATATATAACATCTGTATAAAATAGGAAACTTGCTCAAATAAAAATAGTTGAGTAAGGAACTTGCAATAATATAGAATGATTGTTCAATCAATAAATATCTCGCACAATAAATAAAAGTTGTACGGTTAAACAAACCTGCCCAATATTAAATTGAGTTAAGGTAAGGAAACTTGCCCAACACAAGGGTTAGACAAGCGTTAGGAAACTTGCCTGGTGCGTCTGCTATAATATTACAACACACGCTCCTTAATATCCTACACATGTAAATACATATTCACATAACAATCAGTGACATAACGGATACCAAATATTGGCTTATACTACTCTATAACGTCTCATTCATATTAGAAACAAAATATTAAACAAGGTTATGACCACTAGTTACGGCGTTACGATGCTTGTACGTTTGTACGCTAACCTTGCCTATTCGAACACCCAAGTGACATGCAATTGCGTACGCCTAGTACGCCCATTCGATTAATCTAATACTCATTGGCTAATCCTAAATATCATTATAATTCATAACATTCATGTTTTAGGACTTAGAAGAATGTCTTTTATTGCCAGAAGCATTACACGTTGCACCCACGCATGACCGACGCCTTCCCTTTGCACAACAGCCCTAAAAACGGTCAATTTCAAAATTTATCCAGTTAGAAAATTTCAATTCTAATTAGTGGATGTTGTAACATCTCTAAGCTTTCCGGATCATCTTGAATCGCCCAAATCCGAGTCTGTATGAGAAAGTTATGGCCATTTTCCCAACGAACGTCGAAGCTGAGTCGGGCAGTGCACACGCGGGCGGGCGACACCAGGCGCACGGCGTGCGGCAGCACGCGCGTGCGGGCACACGGGGCCTTGGTGCGGGCGCGCGGGTGGCCTGATGGCCCTTGTCAGACATCGCGATTTTGACCCTCCTTCACTCCAATCCTCATAACTTCTTCTCTAGACCTTCAAAATTGGTCCGTTCCGGACCTCTATGGACTCCTAAGACAGAGCTACAACATATCAAAAATTCAGAACTACCCATTAGCATTAACATGGCCGAATATTAGGCCAAAGTATCAACTCATGCTTTGTTTTGAATGTTCTAAGTGTTCTTCACTAAAATAATTACCAAATCTTTCTTTTAACACCTTTTTACTCGATTCCAGTTGGGTTAACTTGGTAACCCATGGAACTTCAATACCATAACAACGAACAAATTAAACCAACACAAAAAATTAGCTACAGATTGTCCAAAACAGTCCATAGGTCCAAGATTTATCCAAAATGTCCATTGTTCTTCATGTTCTTCATGTTCTTCATCCTCCTTAAGCATAGGTACGAATTATTCTTCGTTTTTGTTCCACTTTAATGGTGTTAATAGCGTACAAGGTGTCTTGGTAATAATATAAACCAAACACAACCAACAATCATAGCAAAAATCTCAAGAAAACTCAAAACCCAACCAAGAAAGCTTCAAAGCTCAACAATGGAGGAAATGATCTTGGAGAAGATGGTTACCTCTTGATTCTTGTTCTTGCAGGTTGTGAGGGTTTGCTAGGGATTTTCCTTCTTCCTCTTCTTTCCTTCCCGAGCCCCTTCTTCTTCTTCTTCTTCTTCTTCTTCTTCTTTTCTTCTTCTTCTTCTTTTTCTTCTTTTTCTTCCCTCGAATTTTCTGCAGCACTTTCTCTCTCTCAATATTGTTCTCTCTCTCTCTAGAACTTCTATTTGCAGCAACAAGGAGTGGGAGAAGAGAAATGGCTGATGATTTTTGGATGAAGAAGAGAGGAACGGATGGAATGTATGGAAAGAATGAATGATTTGGGAGAGGTGGAAGAGTAATTTTAGGAGTACTAGGTTAGTTGCTCAAGGTTGTCCAACAAATTCAAATGCTTGCTAGCAACTCCCTTCATGCTCTCATTTGATTGGTCTAAATTGGTGGGTTGGTTCCCTCTTGGAGTAACAAGCCAAAATAAATACCCAAATACACAAAAATATATCCGAAAACTCCCACTTTTGTACCAAAACTGGTAAATTACTCTACCCAAAATTAAAATAGGTACTCCCATAAATTATTGGGACGCATAAAAATAATTATTATGGGATTTGTCCAATTATTCGAAACACCTATATAATTTCGGATACGGATAAAATCACGTATCAGCTCAAATAAAATTTATGACACTTGGAAAAATTATTCGTACGCATGCACGTATTTATGAGATTTATTAAAATCAAAAAAAGATTCAAAAATATTATGGCGTGAATAGTGTCTCGGGAAATGTGCCCCATGAATAGTGATTTAGCGACGCTACGCGAAATCAATTATTCATTTAAACAACATTGTAACACGTAAAATTTCATGCATTCACTTAATCCAGGTTGTCACACAACCTTTAAACATGCAACACAAAAATAATATTAATAAAATATAATATATTTATTAATATTCAAAAATTCGAATTACAAGGCAATTTTCGAATTCCCGGTCGTTACACAAACTTCTAACTATACTCAACTAACTATCTTGGACAGCAAGCTCCCAACTCCCTCCTCAAGCATAATTGTATATTTTCTTTGAATTCAGTTCTACTTTATGATCTGGTCTTGAAACGACAACATCTTCCTCACGTCACAAGTACACTAGAGACCCAACTCATAGTTGACGTCTCTAAGACTTTGGTCTTGGTTAAAGAATTACTCATTTTCTCACAGGTACATAAAATAAACTAACTCTACCCTTTTTCCTTTTTATAAATAATTGAGAGAAATTTTGCTTCTAAGATAAGCAGATAAAATTCAGTATAGATGTATAAAAGTTTAAATAACTTTTATATTTGATGCTTCTCAAATAAGCTTATAGCAATTAGAGATTAAGTAATTATATAAAAGTTCAATGACCTTTATATATGTGAAACGTGCTTCTGTATAAGCAGATATAAATTTATGTTTGATTATAAAAGTTTATATAACTTTTATACTTATGTAAATGTGCTTCTTGATTAAGCAGATAGATCAATTTAAACTTTAATCAGAAATACTTCAGTGTAAACAGATATATAGTTTAATGTAGATTTATAAAGAATTATTTATTCTTTATAATAAAGAATATTTCTATGGATTAAAAGATATAACTTTTAATTTCAGATATTATGCAACAAGTATTCTATTAATAAATGAATTTATATTCAAATACTTGTGATAACATATATCAATTATAATAAATGAATCAGTTAAGCAATACTTGATATAACATAAATTTGTTTAACTAAATATATATAATAATATATTTTATCTATTGTGTGAATAATTATAAATAAGGCCACTTAGGATTTTAAAGATCGTTTGGAGAATTCGCTCAAGCGGAATAAATCTAAATTGTATATATCAGTATCTAAGTACTGACCAAATTTATAGTTTCAAAATTAATATTTATATAAATATTTTCAATAAATCACTTACAACTTCAAATACGGTTCGGATAATTCACTCGATCATTTGCTCAAGAGGAATATCTCGGGGTTGTTTGGATGAAGATTAAGTGTTGATTATATAAATATTATTAATAAAATGCCACTTACGACTTTAAATACTCGTTCGGCTAATTCAGTCACTTAAGAGGAATATCTCCGCTATAGTCTCGGTGGCTAAGTACTGACTTTTTATTAATAAATAGATGAAATATAGATATATATAATTTTGTATAACAATTTATATTTGTATATCTATAAATGTAAATAAACAAGAGTTAATTCAAACAAATCAAATCAAATAATTTATCTCAAATACTTAGACCAATTTTCTCTTCTCAAATGATTAGAATTTTGATAAGAAGAGATAGAAAGCTGTTTAGAGAGAGAGTATGTAGGCAAGGAGAATAAGTTTTTCTTTGTAGGTGAATTGGCAAGTTAGGAATGAAGAGAAAGCTTCCTATTTATAGGATTTCTGAGCTTGGGGCATAAAGGTAATTTTGAAAGTTTAATTTAAAAACAATGGCTCATATCTATCTGATAAAAATGTAGGGTTCGGATGGAACTAAATATACCCAACCAAATTGCCAATTTGGATGCCCATCAAGAAAGGTTTGCTCCTTCCGAATTAATTTTTAGCCCATTGAAAATGTTGACTACATTCTTTTGCATTTAATGAGTACACATGCTTATTTGATTTTCCAAATCTTAATTCTCAACACATGCACGGATGAAACAAAGGTTTGTCCCAAGTCAATGTCTCATTCCTTTTAGTCAAAGGTACAAATACTTTTGAATATGCTTAATTAAGTGCCCAACTTCAAGTTCAATTCAGTTAACATACACATATACAAATAAATATTTTAAAGTACCAAGCATATATGCAAACAAATTTTATTTTTGGTAAAATCTTTTTGCCCTTTTTGTGAAAATGATTTTTGAAAGCTTGAATAAGAAATTATTTAAAAATAATATGAGTTCTCCTTGCCTTAGAAAATGTTGCTTTATGAATTAATTTATTTAACACTTGATATTAAATTATCAAGGTCAAGAAAAATAATTCAATAAAATTTGAAAATATTTTAAGTCAAAGTAAATAAGATATTTAAAATAATTAAAATATAAATCCGATGGAGAGGATTCTACACTTTTAATTAACTTATTTACTAATTATTGTTATCATCAAAATATACCTAAAAGTTGGAGACCCAACAATCTCCCCCTTTTTGATGATGATAATCAACTAAAAATATTTTCTATAGAAGCTCCCCCTTAATTTATGCATATATCAAAATTTTTAATTTTTGAAAACTCAACAGTTAGCATATAGTAGTTTATGGTGGCATATAGAAGAAAATAATATTTGTAGACAGTATATGGCAGAGTATAATATTTTCGTTGCCCAATATTCTCAATATTTTTCTTCTTCCCCCTTTGTCATCATAAAAATGATGGGGAAAAGAATATTGTACTGTACTTTTCAGAACCTGTATAAAAGTGGTTAATATCTGAAAAGTAGTGTCCTTAGTGATCCAATGGCTTGAAACAAATCTTGAAAATAATCAACGGTCGAGATGGATTCTGTCTTTTTAAAACTTCAATTGAGTTTTGATCGGAAGGTTGAGATTTGTTTTTGGCTTTAGATCGAACAGTAGGAAGCTTGCATTATTTGAATTCGTGTGGTTACTCATGATTGGTCCAAATCAATAGACAAGGACATAGGCTATTTACTGTTAAATTTATATATACTCAAATAAGTAAACAGTTCAGATTAAGTCTATTTAATATTATATATTTAAATATTAAATATTAGATAAAAACTTATAAATATTAAAATATTTATTTTTAAAAAAATATTTATAAATATATATATATATAATAAATATATTTATATAATAAAAATTTACACAATTAAATATTAAATGTTACTACTATGTTCTAATTAATTAATAACATATATATTTAAATGCATAAATAACTATGAGAAAACTGACATGTGCCACTTGTACTTTAACGATCATGATGACCTGCATAGTCAGAATCTTTTTCACCTTATTTGATTTGCAATCCTAGGAAGAATTTTAATTCTCCCATCATGTTCATTTCAAATTCCTTGCTCATACTTACAGAAAAATCATTGCACAAAGTAACAGGTCATTTGGGTGAGTTTTCCATTTTGTATAAAGAATATTTGTGTTTTCCTTTATAAAACCGGATACGGGATAATCAATCTTAGTAGACACGAGCATTTTATGAAAAACAGGTCTATAAGATGCATGATTTATTCTACTTTTATATCCTGAAAATTTTTGATGATAATTTCTATAGGATCTTTCATTATAGAGCTCTTTTCTTGTATTCTTTATAATAATTGGTGCAGTGTAAGTTCCTTTTGGAACCCAAATCATTTTTCCTTTATAATTTTCATTTCGAGCATTGCACATGTTTATGGAATGGCCATTTCTATTACAGTAAGAGCATTTAGTAAAGGGAGATGTATGGCCTTCTTTTTCTTTACTTTTAACATGATAGAGTCCTTTATCTTTTGTTTTACTAGGTTCTCCAATATATCATAATCCTTCTTTGTTAAATCCACATCTTTGTTGATTAAGCATAACATCAAGATTTTCTTTCCCTTTTGTGAATTTAATGACAGTAGTACTTAAATCATCACGTTCTTTAGTTAAAATTTTAATTTGCTCTATCAAAGAAGAATCTTCATTTTGTTTTTCTAATTCTATCTTTAAAGATGAATTCTCAAGCTTGAGATTTTTAATATTTTCATTTAACACTTGATTTTGTATTTGAGTATCCTCAATAATTACAACAAGTGTTGAATTTTCAACTTCTAAATTTTCAATAGAAATAATAAGTGTTGAATTTTCTATCTCAAAACCTTTGTTTATTTTTCTTATTTTTTCTAATTATTCCTTTAGTTATAAATTTTCTGAATAATCATTTTATAATTTCTCTTTTTCTTCTTTTAAACTTTCATTAACTGTGATTAAATTTGAATTTTATATTTCAAGATTTTTGTTAATTTTAATTAATTTCTCTAATGAAATATTTAATTTAATAAAATCTTCCTTAATATTTCATTAACTGTGCTTAAATTTGAATTTTATATTTCAAGATTTTTGTTAATTTTAATTAATTTCTCTAATGAAATATTTAATTTAATAAAATCTTCCTTAATAATTTCATTATCTTCATATAAACAATTATACGCTTCTTGTAATTCATAGTGTTCTTCATTTATATTATCTAAACTATGTGTGACAAATGAAGTACTAGGTAATTAGTGTTCAGAATTTACCTTAGGTCTTGGTGATGAATCATTGTCTACCAATAAACATAGATTTGTAATTTTCTTGGTTTGTTCTGCAGCTTCTTCATTATATCTTTCTTGATCTACAAGTAGAGCTTTGAAAGCAATTCCTTTCTTCTTGAGATCTGTATCCGATCCTATTTTTTCGACTAACATGTCGACTTCGTGGGCACGAAGATTTCCAATAAGGTTATCAAAAGGATAAGTGGTTAGGTCTTGCATTTTCTTAATAGCAATAACCTTCATTTTCCAAATGGATGGAAGGACTTTGAGAATTCTTTTGTTTTTCTTATTAGTTGTATATGTCTTCCCTAGTTGTTCTAGTTCATCAATGATTCTGGAAAAACGTGTTTCCATATCAATGATTTTCATCTTCTTTCGGCTTGAAATTTTCATACTCTTGGATTAGAGCATCTTTTATGGTTTCTTTGATATGATTAGTTCCTTCATAGGTTACAATCAATTTTTCCCAGATTTTTTTTGCATTCTTGCAATTGCTAATTCATTTGTACTCTTTTTCAATAAAAGCACTAGTCAATACCTATTCAGCTCTGGATGCTATATTCATAGCCTTTTCTTCATCACTAGTGAATTCATCAGCATCTTTTTCAACGATCTTTCTCCTTCAATTTTTGTGAAAACTTTTACACCTCGTTCTATTGCAAGCCAAACTTTGATTCCTTGTGACTTAGCATAGATTTTTAATCTATTCTTCCAAGTGGCAAAATTTGTGCCATCAAATAGTGGAGGTCTGGACATTGATAGTCCTTATCCGTAATCGGTAGCATTTGTGTAGGCCATAGATGGATCTACTCTTAGGTATGCCTGTATTCACTCAACAAACAAGTTAAAGAACATAGCTTTAATACCAATTGAAAGTCCAATAATAATCTAGAAGGGAGGTTGAATAGATTATTACTGAATAAAAATTTATCTTAGGCCTTTATGAATTTTTTAGTTAATTAATTTGTTGTGTTAAAATTAATATGCAAGATAGTAAAATTTCAATCACACGATGCACATAGATTTATCTTGTTCATAACATATATCCCGGGCATGTTGCTATGTCTAGTCTTAAGCTCTTTTGCAGGACTTGAGATCCTATTACTCCCAGTGATAAATACTCCTTCAATAGGCGGAGAAGCCTTTACAAAGTTTTATAGATAAACTTCCAACTATACTAAACTAACTATCTTGGACAACAAGCTCTCAACTCCTCCTCAAGCTTAGTTGCACCTTTTCTTTGAGTTCAGTTCTACTTTATGATCTGGTCTTGAAACGACAACATCTTCCTCACCTCACAAGTACACTAGAGACCCAACTCCCAACTGACCTCTCTAAGACATTGGTCTTGGTCAAAGAATTATTCGTCTTTCTCACAGGTACATAAAATAAACTAACTCTATCCTTTTTCCTTTTTACAAATAATTGAGAGAAATTTTGCTTGTTAATAAGCAGATAAAATTAAGTACAGATGTATAAAAGTTTAAATATTTAAATAACTTTTATATTTGATGTTTCTCAAATAAGCATATAGCAATTAGAGATCAAGTAATTATATAAAAGTTCAATGACCTTTATATATGTGAAATGTGCTTCTGTGAAATAACTTATCTCAAATACTTAGACCAATTTCCTCTTCTCAAATAATTAGAACTTTGATAAGAAGAGATAGAAAGCTTTTTAGAGAGAGTATGTAGGCAAGGAGAATAAGCTTTTCTTTGTAAGTGAATTGGCAAGTTAGGAATGAAGAGAAAGTTTCCTATTTATAGGATTTCTGAGCTTGGGGCGAAAAGGTGATTTTGAAAGTTTAATTTAAAAACAATGGCTCAGATTTATCTGATAAAAATGGAGGATTTGGATGGAATTAAATGTACTCACACGGATTGCCAACTTGGATGCCCATCAAAAAAGGTTTGCTCCTTTCGAAATATTGATTTTTAGCCCATTGAAAATGTTAACTACTTTCTTTTGCATTTAATTAGTACACATACTTATTTGATTTTCCAAATCTTAATTCTCAACACATGCACAAATGAAACAAAGGTTTATCCCAAATGAATGTCTTATTCCTTTTAGTCAAAGGTACAAAGACTTTTGAATATGCTTACTTAAATGCCCAACTTCAAGTTCAATTCGGTTAATATACACACATATACAAATAAATATTTTAAAGTACCAAGCATGTCTGCAAACAAATTTTATTTTTGGTAAACTCTTTTGCCCCTTTTTGTGAAAATGATTTTTGAAAGCTTGAATAAGAAATCATTTAAAAAGAATAGGAGTTCTTCTTACCTTAGGAAATATTGCTTTATGAATTAATTTCTTTAACACTTGATATTAAATTATCAAGGTCAAGAAAAACAATTCATAGGTATTAAACCCACTCATCATACCCAATAATCTAGAATTTACAGAAATGGCATTAAGCTCCAATTTTCTTGTTTTGACCCTTCGAAGCGTTTGCTACAAAACTAATGCATAAACAAGTAAAATAACACTAAAAGTACTTACAGATAGTAAAGAATTAAGCCTAAGAGATGTCCAAATCATAGGTATTAAACCCACTCATCATAGCCAATTTGGGATATAGTGTCGGTTAGATCCCGATTGCGTCATCAATAGATCTATGGGATTCTGGGTCTATTGGTCTCATCTCCTAGATTCTAGATCCTTTTGTTAGATCTCATTGAAACGTAATAGTCTCTCGGAATGTCGGCTTCGTTGTGCAATCTATGAATTAGGGTCTTCGGGAGCCTTTTTTCTAGATTTTGCTCTCGTTTCAACGTATTGTTTATTATAAATTCGAATTATGTGAGCCTAGGGTTAGAGTCAGGGTCCTCAAATCGAGCCTTCACGTAATTCCCACAGTAGACATAATGTCGATTGTAGAAATTGTTATCCAATTATTGTACATGTAAATTTGGATTATTGTATACATTGTTGTACTTGGGAATGATTTATATTGCGATTTACTTCTCATTTAAGGCTCTCATAGCACCCTAGATCATATCTAGGGATGTATAGATCCTAGTTGTGGATTACGGATGGTTAGAGAGGATTTCTCATATATGTAATCTCCTCCTAACTAGTCGATAATATTCGTTCACCGATTTATTGTTTTATTATAGATTCACCTCAATTATAACGATTATTGTAACGATCGTAGATCGTGGGTAGCTTTGTAACATGGGCCTATGGATTTTATTGAATAAATTAAACTTTTATTAATATTATTATGTGTTATGTGTTTGAAGGTTTTATTACAACCTATGACGTGTATGTGATAATTTTTAAGTGTTGTTATTTCATGAAAATTGAGTAAATTATTTAGAGGAATAACGCTAGAACACTATTCGCGCTAAAGACGTCTTTTTCGTTTTTTCGATGTTTCTTAATTTCGTCAAAGCATTAATAAGAGGGATTATTAATCTAAGTCTAGGATTTATTAGAAGCCCAATTGGAATTGTTAATTGGAAGCCCAATAGATTATTAAGGGTGGCCCAAATGGGAGCCCAAGATCCATGGATCAAGTCCATGACCCAAAACCCAAACCCATGACCCATGATCCATTTAGCAAATGAAGAGAAAGAGAAGATTTGGCAGATGGGCATGACAAAGAAGGGAGTATATGGTCGGTAGGATGAGAGGGGAAGGAGATGGCCAACTCGTGAAAACATTTGGGATAAAAACATTTAGCATTTGGTAAAGAGAAAAGAGAGACAAACATGTGGGGAGAAGGGGAGGGGGATGGGCGAACCAAACATTCGCATGGGAGAGAGCAAGCTAACCCTCCCGGGCATGGGGAGCTGGTGTAGCCTTCATGCTCAGGACATTCCCTTCACCTATCCAAGAAGCTTAGCATTTCTCTACTTATACTCCTCATTTCCCATCCATTAATGCCTTTCAATTCACCAAGTAAGAAACACCTAAGAAACTAGAGAGAGAAAATAGAGAGAAAGTGTGTTGGGTGAGCTGAAGAAGGAGGAGAAGAAGAAGCGAGGAGCTAGCTGCAGTAACAAATCCTTCTAAGCAACTAAGAAGATAAGTTACAAGAGATTAGTAAGCAAAACCTAGCTCATCTCCTTAGTTTCAAGCTTGTCTAAGTTTTGCTTCATTAATGGTAGATGTTGTTATTGCTGTGATGGTTGTTAGTTGTAATTAATGGGTATATATGTTGTTAATGCTTTAAAACATGGTTAATAACATCCAAAAGTGGAACAAAGAATGAAAGATTCGAACCCGTGCATAAAGGAGGAAGAAATGGACATATATGGACTGTTTTGGACCAAAACTGCTCAATGATCTTTAATGGAAAGTTATGTTTATAGATGTCATGTTATATTCTTATGAATGAAGAGTATCACCCAATTGGAACGGAGTAAAAAGTTCTTAAAATGAATCCGTGGCTAAAGAATTAGTAAACTAGGCTTAATAAGAAAAACTGGTATGAACAGTGGCCTTTGATTCATTTTTGGTATTGTTGTGTTTTGTATTTAATTCTAAGCTTATGAAGTAGTATAGTACACTAAGATAGGAAGCCGTAGGATTTGGAACGAATGTATTTTGACCTCGAATGAGGGAGTTATGGCATTTGGGAGAAATGGTGTCAAATCTGTCCAAAACAGTAAAAACTTAACCTTGGAGGGACTTTCGGGCCAATTTTATGGCTAGTAAATGAATTTGTAAGTTTATGAATTCAAGAGACTTGTAGTTCATGTTGTAAGTTTTCCATAACCTCTGAAATGACCTAATTCTAACTTATAATGAAGAAGTTATGAAGGTGTGAAGTAAGTGCAAAAGAATTACAAAATCTGGACATTTGAGCATCAAGACTAGGGGGTTCGGCGCCATGGCTCTGCCCATGGGCGCTGCGGCTCTGGGCTTCCAGGTACTCAAGCACTGCAGCTCTACCATGGGCAATGCGGCTCTGGTCTTCCAAGGACTCAAGCGCTGCAGCTCTGCCAAGCGGCTCCAGAATAGTGTTTGGGTGGACTGTTTTGACCCCCTTTAGTAAAATAGGCATAACTTTCTCATATGAACTCCAATTTAGATTATTCAAGGTAATCCGAAAATGTAAGAAGTAGACCTACAATTTTTATTTTTTAGAATTGGTAATTTTAGCTTAGATTAATTTCTAAAATGGCCATTTTTAGGACTATTGTGGATTACGAGGCAAACGGAGGGCGTTGTACATGCGCGTATGTAACTTGTAATGCTTCTGACGCTAAAAGATGTTGTTCTAAGTTCTAAAACTTGTACATTATGATTTATAATGATGCTTACTATTATCCTGAGTATTAGATAAATCGAACGAGCGTGCTAAGCGAACGCAAATGCGTGTTGCTTGGGCGTTTGAGTAAGCAAGTTTGGCGTACGAACGTGCAAGTGTCGTAACATCGTATCAAGTGTATGTAACCTTGTTTGATATTATGTTTCTAATTAGAATGAAACATTATAGAGTAATGTAAACCAATATTTGGCATCAATTATGTGGCTAATTGGTATGTGAATATGTACTTAGATCTGTAGGACATTTGAAGGACGATTAACGTCGAGTTATTAGCCAGCGCATAAGGCAAGTTTCCTAACCCTTGTCTAACTCTTGCATTGGGCAAGTTTTTTTATAAATGTTATTAATGTTTTGAAGTTCTAATTTACACAATGCATACATGATTGTGTGAATTTCCTTACTTATATAAATATTTAGTATTTGCACAAGTGTTCAAGCTATGATATGACATAAATTGTTGAAGCATTCAAGTTCAATTATGCACGAACTGTTTATGAAGTGTGTCGATGCCATTTGTTTCGGCTAGACAGATATTGAAATGTTTTAATCGATTTGATGATAAATCCTTGAAATGTTATTGATGTTAAGTAGAGCTATCCAACCGAATTGTTTTGGTTAGGATTCTGAGGCATGAACAAGATGAACAACCCTAATATTAGGGGCATTTTTAGTCAGTTATTCTAACAAGGCCAAGAGGCGCCTAAACAAACACATATAGGCGTTTCCAGCTAGAGTGTTGATCAACATAGGGTACAATAGGCTGATCACCTATAAGTGCTCATAAGTCAGACAGTTTGCAGTAAAATAAATGTTGAAACCTTTTTGTAGTAAGCAAAAGAATGTTCAAGGTCTTAAGACCACTCAGTATGTCGTTTCGAAAATGTTCAAACGAAAGCAATGTATTGTTCCTGCTTATTCGAAATATTTTACAACTATTGTTTAGTTGTCAAAGAGAAGTGATATGATTCTTGATATTATTGTTATTCAACTATTATAGTTGCTGGGCAATTAAATGATCATTTTTGCTTTATATTAAATATTGCAGCTAAGCCCGAGCGGGTTGAAGGTTCCGATAAGGATAAAGGAAAGGGGAAGATGAGTGTCTAGATGGCGTAGTACCTTATTTGTAATAGTATGGTATTGATACAATATTAAGGCATAATATTAATTTGGAATGATGTTATGGCAATAGAACCTGAGATTGAGAGTAAGACATATTGTAATAACATAGTAATTACATTTATGTCTATTATGTTATATGGAATGGGATGTACCGTGTAGCACCGAACTCGGGTTTGAGGTACCCAAATTTGGGGGCGTCACAAGTTGGTATCAGAGCTGATAGGTGATAAACCTTAGGTTGGGGAAAATATTAGGAATATGACCGTAGAGAGAATGGGAAAGTTAGTAAATGAACTTAAATAGAGTTGTTAAGGGATAAATTGAGGAAATTCATCAAAAGAACTAAAATCTACTTAAAATTAAACTATATTTGTTATGTGATATAATATTATATGTTGTTGCTATGTACTAATCGAGTGAGTAACTTGGATTGTAGATGTCAAGAGGAGGACCCGAATATAGAGACATTCGCATAGTAAATGAGGAGTTGATCGCTCCAGCCGAGCCAACACCCGAGCTAGTAGCAGAGGTTGAGGCTCCAATAAAAAGTGAACTGGAGGAAGATCCGGAAGAGGATCCCACTGAGGAGGATCTGTCCGAGCATGAGGAGGAAGCAGATGATATATCATCGGATGTTGTGCCTTTTGAAGAGGAAGAAGTGGCGCCGGCAGACATGAATAATCTGTTTAGGGTGGTACTTGACAGAAATATAGCACTGAAAGGTAGAGTTCAAGCCTTAGAGGTAAAGGTGCAAGAACTCTAACAAGAAAGGCATGAGTTAGAGGCTTACTAGGAGGCAGAGATCGATGATAGGATCAGGGCCGAAGATCGGGCCGATGACCTGGAAGAAGAGGTTAGGGCTAAAAAGGTTAGGACCGATAAGTCTAACTATGCGATTTCAGCGTAGGGTGACCTATTACCCAGCAGAGGAGGGCCAAACTAGACACACAATTAGTAGGGAACTAGTGATGGCCATAGCAGATGACGAGTATATAGACGCCATTAGGCGCGGTCTAGTTCAGTGATTTGATGAGGTTTAGATGTGTACCTTGTAAGGATTTAAACCCTAAATTTTGTATATGTAATGGGTTATCTGGTGTAAATCCCATCTCTTTAGTAATAGAGGGATATATCATATATGAATAGCAGAAGCTATGTGTTGCAAGATGTATGAAATATGAAGGATATTAATATAAGTTTGTTTATTAAATGTTCTTTATGATGAGTATGTGTATGTGTTAGTATTCAATAGAAATACTTGAAGACGAATAATAGATTAATAGTGACATAATTTATTTAACAGAAAATGCTGCCAAGAGGAAGACCTAGGGGACGAAGAACCCAACAGAGAGAGACTGAGGCTGAGGATAGGGAGGAAGTAAACCCTTTGCAACAGTTCATTGACTTACTAGTAGGTGCCTTAAATAGAGCTCTTATTGGAGTACCCGAGAATCCTCCAATAGCGCAGGCGACTAACTTTAAGGACTTCAGGGGTGTAGGACCGCCTGAGTTTTGCCAAACCACTGAGCCTATAGAGGCTCAATCCTGGATAAAATAAATAGAAAAGGCATTTGTTATCACCAGGGTCCTAGAGAAGCAAAAGACTGCTTTTGCTACCTACTTACTGAAAGGGGAAGCTAATTTCTGGTATAAAGCAAACTATAATAGGGCTGGAGAGGGAGTCATTGCATGGGAGAGGTTCAAGAAGTTATACTTCGAGAACTACTTCCCAGCTAGTATGCAGAGCCGAATGGAGATGCAGTTCTTAGAACTAAAGCAAGAGAACCTGACAGTACCCCAATATGCGACCAAGTTCAATGAGCTGGCTCGTTTTTCTCCACACTAGGTAGACACTTAGGAAAGGAAGGCGAGAAGGTTTGAGCAGGGCTTAAAACCCTAGCTCTATAACAATAATTCTCTACTATAGATTGGTTCATTTAGATCAATCCTAGAAAAGGCTATCATATCCGAAGGAGGAAGTGAGGCGCTGAGCCTCTATAATAAGGAGAAGAAGAACAAGAATAAGAGAGATGGGGCCGGGAAGGTCGAGGGAGCTAGCGAAAGCGGAGGAAATGGAGGTAGTCAAAAGTGGAACTAGAACAGTTCTGGGAATACCGAAACTAAACCAAGAAACCCAAAGAAGAGGGTAGAGCCTTGTAAGACCTGCGAAAAGAATCAATTAGGGGTCTGCTTGAAGGGGAAGACATCATGCTATAACTGTGGGTAGGAGGGACACATCTCCCCTAACTGCCCCAACTCAAAGAAAAACAGCAGATGTTTTGTCTACAGAGCTACAAACCATTTGGCAAGAAATTGCCCAAAGAAGGGGACAAACGGGAGAAGCAACGGGAATAATAGTGGAAAGCTGACTATGACTGGTCCAACTCCACCGAGTAGGCTAATAGCTCAAACCTTCAATATGACGGTCCAAGATGCAGTGATATCGGGAGACGTAGTCTTAAGTATCATTCCGATCAATAATATTAATGCATATGTGTTGTTTGATTCGGGTGCGACCTATTCTTTTGTATCATGTGAATTTACTCAACGTTTAAGCTTACCTCTAGAGAAACTAGAGTTTCCTTTAACAAAGAAGTTGCGAATAAGGAAGTAATCCGTGTTAAACATGTTCATAGAAATTGTTGCGTCGAAATTAGAGGGCATAAGTTATCGGTAGATTTAATTCTGATTAAACTGGGTGAATTTGATATAATACTGGGGATGGACTGGTTGTTTAACCACGGGGCAGTGATCGATTGCCAGAAGAAGAGCATAAACCTTCAGACTTCGAAGCAGTCTAAGGTAGTGTTGTACAGTAGTAAATTACCTAGACGTTCGTGTTTTCTATCGACGATGCAAGCCAAGAAGCTGGTAAGAAAAGGTTGCGTAGGTTATCTGTGCCATGTTGTTGATACCCAATGAGAGGGAGTCGATATGGGGCAGATACCTATTATGAATGAATTCACGGATATATTTCCGAACGAATTGCTAGGACTTCCACTAGATAGGGAGATCGAGTTTATAATAGACGTAGTGCCTAGAACGGCACCAGTTTCAAGGGCACTATATAGAATGGGGCCAGTAGAGATGAAGGAGTTGATGGTTTAACTCCAAGAATTGTTAGATAAAAAATATATCCAACTGAGTTTGTCTCTAGCGCCAGTGTTATTCATGAAGAAGAAGGATAGATCGCTGAGGCTTTGTATCGACTACCGAGAGTTGAACAAAGTAACGATCAAGAATAAGTATCTGTTGCCCGGGATCGATGATTTGTTTAATTAGTTGAAAGGGGAAAAATACTTTTCTAAAATAGATTTGAGAACGGGGTATCACCAGTTAAAGGTGAGAGGAGAGGACGCACCTAAGATAACGTTCAGGATTCGTTACGGCCATTATGAGTTCCTGGTGATGTCATTTGGGTTGACGAATGCGCCAACCACATTTATGAATTTAATGAATAGAGTTTTCAAGCAACATTTGGACAAATTTGTAGTTGTGTTCATAGATGATATTCTAGTCTACTCAATGACATAGGAAGATGATGTTGAACACCTAAGAATAGTGATGGAAACCTTGAGGAGGGTGAAGTTGTATGCGAAATTCTCGAAATGTGAATTTTGGCTAGATAGAGTCCACTTTTTGGGACACGTGATCGACAAAGACGGTATATCCGTAGACCCAACAAAGGTGGAGGCAGTGATTAATTGGGAGCAGCCGAAGACGCCGACAGAAGTGTGTGGTTTCCTAGGGTTAACAGGATTCTATTAGAGATTTATTCAGGATTTTTAGAAGATAGCAACCCCATTAACCCAATTGACGAGAAGGCGATAAGGTATGTATGGATGGAGAACTGCAAGGAGAGCTCAAGAAATGAATGAGTGAGGCGCCAATATTATCTTTATCGGATGATATAGGCAATTTTATAGTTTATAGTAACGCATCACACAAGGGACTTGGATGCGTGCTTATGCGACATGGTAAGGTCATTGCGTACGCGTCACGACACTTGAAAGATTATGAGAGGGCATACCCTACTCATGATCTCGAATTGGCAGTAGTTATATTTGCCTTAAAGATTTGGTGGCATTATTTGTATGGCGAGAAATGTGGGATATACACGGACCACAAAAGTCTGAAGTATATCTTCACAGAGAACGAGTTGAATATGAGGCAGGGGAGGTGGTTAGAATTGATCAAAGATTATGATTGTGAGATTCTATATCACCCAAGGAAGGCGAATGTAGTGGTCAACGCCTTAAGTAGGAAGGGTCGTGGGAAATTATCAATGTTAATGGCTCAAAATGAGCTAATAATATAGATAGTTAAACTGGAGATAGAAATGAGGTTCCTAACAGAATTAGGGGAGAAGTTGTTCACGATAGAGACTCACCCAATCTTATTGGATAGAGTAAAAGAAGCACAACTCAGTGATGAGGTGTGCGAGGGAATAAGGCTGAGAATTTCTAAAGGGGAGGAAATTAAGTATAAACTCGATAATGATGGTGTGATGAGATTTGAAGGAAGAATTTGGGTACCGCCAGTACCCTAGTTGCGAGAGGAGATTTTGTAAGAGGCCCATAGTTTGAGGTAATTGATTTATCCGGGGAGTACGAAGATGTATCAAGACCTCCAAATACATTTTTGGTGGCTGAACATGAAGATAGAGGTCGCGGAATGCGTTAGTAGGTGCCTAACTTGTCAGAGAGCCAAGGCCAAGCATCAGAGACCAAGTGGGTTGCTTCAACCCTTAGAGATTTCAAAATGGAAATGGGAGCATATCACGATGGATTTCGTGGTAGGACTTCCAACAATGCAGAAGGGATACGATGCTATATGGGTCATAGTGGATCGTTTGACGAAATCGGCGCACTTCTTGTCGATCAGAATTAGGTTTAAATTAGGTTTCTAGACATGAAATGCCAATTTCGATTGTGTCAGATCGGGATCCACGTTTCACTTCAAATATTTAGAAGAGTTTGCAAGAGCAAATGGGAACGCAATTGAGGCTGAGCATGACGTATCATCCTCAAACAGACGGGCAAAGCGAGTGGACGATATAGACTTTAAAAGATATACTACAGGCATGTGTGATGGACTTTAAAGAGAATTGGGACGACCACCTACCTTTAGTAGAATTTGCTTATAATAATAGTTATCATGCCAGTATAGGTATGCCACCTTACGAAGTGTTGTACGAGAGAAAATTCAAAACACCATTGTGTTGGGATGACGTAGGGAAACACAAGTTATTGGGACCGAAATTGGTGCAGCAAACTGCAGAGATTTTCAAAGTGAAAAGGGCACGACTAATTGCAGCCCAAGATCGACAGAAGAAGTATGCAGATAAGAATCGCCAGAAGAGAGACTTCGACATCGGTAGTTACGTATTTTTGAAGGTGTCTCCATGGAAGGGGAAAATACGTTTTGGGAAGAAAGGGAAGCTGAGTCCGAGATTTATTGGACCGTTTGAAGTATTGAAAATGGTAGGGAAAGTGGCTTATGAGGTAGCCTTACCTTCAGAGTTAGAACACATCCATAACATGTTTCACGTGTCGGTATTACGGCCCTATAAGCAAGACTATCATGGGATAGAGTATGAACCTATTCAGGTTAATAAAGACTTATCATATGAAGAAACTCCTATTCAGATAATTGATAGGAAAGAGTAAGTCTTAAGAATTAAAACAATATATTTTGTGAAGGTTATATGGAGGAACCACAATGCCGAATAAGCAACATGGAAACTCGAAGATAAGATGAAGAAAAATTATCCTCATCTTTTTGTTTAACCTTATGTCGTAATTCTTAGGACAAAATTCTTATAAAGGGGGAGGATGTAACGATCGCGGATCGTGGGTATCTTTGTAACATGAGCCTATGGATTTTCTTGAATAAATTGAACTTTTATTAATATTATTTTGTGTTATGTGTTTGAAAGTTTTATTACAACCTATGATGTGTATGTGATAATTTTTAAGTGTTGTTATTTCATGAAAATTGAATAAATTATTTAGAGGAATAACGCTAGAACACTATTCGCGCTAAAGACGCCTTTTTCACTTTTTCGATGTTTCTTAATTTCATCAAAGCATTAATAAGAGGGATTAATAATCAAAGTCTAGGATTTATTAGAAGCCCAATTGGAATTGTTAAGTGGAAGCCCAATAGATTATTTAGGGTGGCCCAAATGGGAGCCCAAGACACATGGATCAAGTCCATGACCCAAAATCCAAACCCATGACCCATGATCCATTTAGCAAATAAAGAGAGAGAGAAGATTCTGCAAATGGGAATGACAAAGAAGGGAGTATATGGTCGGTAGGATGAGAGGGGAAGGAGATGGGCAACTAGTGGAAACATTTAGGATAAAAACATTTAGCATTTGGTAAAGAGAAAAGAGAGACAAACATGTGGGGAGAAGGGGAGGGGGATGCCCGAACCAAACATTCACATGGGAGAGAGCAAGCTCACCCTCCCAGACTTGAGGAGTTGGTGTAGCCTTCATGCTCAGCACATTCCTTTCACATATCCAAGAAGCTTAGCATTTCTCTACTTATACTCATCATTTCCCATCGTTTCATGCCTTTCCATTCACTAAGTAAGAAAACCTAAGAAACTAGAGAGAGAGAGAGAGAGAGTGTGTCAGGTGAGCTAAAGAAGAAGGAAGAGAAGAAGAAGAAGAAGAATAAGAAGAAAGGAGCTAGCTGCAGTAACAAATCCTTCTAAGCAACTAAGAAGATAAGCTACAAGAGGTTAGTAAGCAAAACCTAGCTCATCTCCTTAGTTTCAAGCTTGTCTAAGTTTTGTTTCATTAATGGTAGATGTTATTGTTGTTGATGTGATGGTTGTTAGTTGTAATTAATGGGTATATATGTTGTTAATGCTTTAAAACATGGTTAATAACATCCAAAAGTGGAACAAAGAATGAAAGATTCGAGCCCGTGCATAAAGGAGGAAGAACTGGACATATACAGACTATTTTGGACCAAAACTGCTCAATGATCTATAATGGAAGGTTGTGTTTATGGATGCCATGTTATACTCTTATGAAAGAAGAGTATCACCTAATTGGAACAGAGTAAAAAACTCTTAAAACGAATCTGTGGCGAAAGAATTAATAAACTAGGCTTAATAAGAAAAATTGGTATGAACAGTGGCCTTTGATTCATTTCTGGTATTGTTGTATTTTGTATTTAATTCTAAGATTATGGTAGCATAGTACACTGAGATAGAAAGTCGTAGGCTTTTGAACAAAATCATTTCGACCTCGGATGAGGGAGTTATGGCATTTGGGAGAAATAGTGTCAAATCTGTCCAAAACAGTGAAAACTTAGCCTTGGAGGGACTTTTGGGCCAATTTTATGGCTAGTAAATGAATATGTAAGGTTATGAATTTAAGAAAGTCTTGTAGTTCATGTTGTAAGATTTTTCATAGCCTCTGAAATAGCCTAATTCTGACTTTTAATGAAGAAGTTATGAAGGTGTGAAGTAAGTGCAAAAGAATTGCAAAATCTGGACATTTGAGCATCAAGACCAGGGGGTTCGGCGCCATTGCTCTACCCATGGGCACTGCGGCTTTGGGCTTCTAGGGACTCAAGCACTGCAGCTCTACCAAGGGGCGCTGCGGCTCTGGTGTTCCAGGGACTCAAGCGCTGCAGCTCTGCTAAGGGGCGCCGCGGCTCTAGAATAGTGTTCGGGTGGACTGTTTTGACCCTCTTTAGTAAAATAAGCATAACTTTCTCAAATAAACTCCAATTTGGATGATTCAAGATGATCCGAAAAGCTAAGAAGTAGACCTACAATTTTCATTATTTAGAGTGGGTAATTTTAGCCTGGATCAATTTCTAAAATAGTCATTTTTAGGACTATTGTGCATTAAAAGGCAAACGGAGGACATCGTACATGCGCGTATGTAACGTGTAATGTTTCTAATGCTAAACGATGTTATTCTAAGTTCTAAAACTTATAAATTATGATTTATAATGATGCTTACCGTTAGCCAATGAGTATTAGATAAATCGAATGGCGTGCTAAGCATACGCAAATGCGTATCGCTTGGGTGTTCGAGTAAGTAAGTTTGGCGTACCGATGAGTGAGTTTTATACCTGTGAATTAGATATATATTAGGTTTAATTATTTACTATCTTTGAGTATTTTTAGTGTTATTTTACTTGTTTATGCATTGGTTTTGTAGGAAACGGCTTCAGAGGGTTAAAAGAGGAAAATTGGAGCTTAATGGCATTTCTGCAAATTCTAGACCAGAGTCTTCACCGGAGCCAACTTTTCAAGTCTTAATTCTTCGCCAGGGAGAAGTTTTGCCAGGGCGAGAATCTCAAGCTTAATTTCTTCGTCGGGGCTAAGATGCACGGAAAGGAAAAAATATGGTAGTTTAGTTATTTTGGGAAGTTGAGTTGGAATTGGATTCTTTCTATTGATTTGATTCAGAAACTATAAAAGAGATAGGGAGATATGGAAATACATAGATATATACATAGAGATACATAATACATTCATAATTACATACATACGCAAGGATTGAGATACAGACATGAAGTTGGAGATTGGAGACTAGAGAAGCGTTGCAAGGAATTCAGATTGAAGATTGAAGATTGAAGAACTTCTACTGAGTTTTTCTTATCCTTTATCTTAGATTTGTAATTTAATTATGATGACTTATTTTAGATCTATAATTTCTATTTTCAGTATGTACTAAATTTTTAATTAAGGCTACAATTGAACCTTTTATGATTATGGATTAATTTTCTATCGGATTCCAATTATTTATTCATATTGAGTTGTCTATCATATTTTGTGTTTATTGAGTAATTGTCTGATCAACAATTAGCGGGATACTTTAGATGAATTCGGGAGATAAAATCTATGGTTAGATCTGGATGTGATAGCATGTATCCTTAATTATTTGCATGAGATGAATAATTAGGGTTGTGAAGTGAATAAGGATATCTCTTTGTTGCTTGTAACTATTGGGAACTGGTGTTTAGTGAATTTAATTCTTTAGTTTTGCATAAGAATATCGCAGAATTAATTGTGTTAGATAAATTTATTTGATTACTTGGAAAAGAGCTTATAAATAAAGTTAACTTCCTGTTAACAACTCTATTGAATTTAATAATTGGATGAATTAAATAATTAGTTTGTATTGCATAATTGGAGATATTGTAGTCCTAAGCTTTAAATATTTGAATTTCATCCTTTGTGTTAGTTCTTATTCTTAGTTTAGTTTTACTTAGTTTTAATCATTATTCAAAAATTGCGATTGTTTAAATAAAATTAAATTGACATAGTACTAGTAGTTGGGAATTATTGAACTGAGATTTTCTGTGGGTTCGGCACTTTATATTATCACTTTATTACTTGATAATCGTGTATACTTGCACATAATTGTTGATTGTGAAATCTGACAACAAGTTTTTGGCGTCGTTGTCGGGAAATATTTTTATTTAATATTTATTTCCATATTAGTTATAATCACTTCAATCTTAATTTAAACGTTTTATTATTTTTTTTATTTCTTTTTATGTTTTACTTCCTCTTGAGGTACACTATGGCTAACTATGACTATTAGTGGCCTTATACGATAATGACGTAACCATGAGTGGCAGGGATTGATGAACTTAATGAATTACCAGCACATATTGAGGCACTTTCGAGGAAGTTTGACACTTTAGCAGTACAACGTATACAAAGTGTGGCGGTAATTTATGATTATTATGCTGGAAATCATTCGAGTCATCAATGCACCATCAGTTTTGAGTTGATACATTATAGTGGCAATTTCGGCAATTAACCCAACAATTATGCCTATCCTAACAATTATCATCATGGTTGGGGGTATCATCCAGATTTTTCATGGAACCATAATAATCAAGTCCAAATCTTTGCTCCAGGCCACTCACACACTCTAGAATTTCATGATTAAGTCTCTCCACATAAAGAAAAAGGGAAACTTAGTTTAGAGGATGCCTTGGCGAAGTTTATTACAGCTACAGATTAAAGAATGAGTGATCAGGATCGACTGTTAAACTTAGTGGATTTAAATATAAAAAGCCAAGCATTGTCGATTCGCAATCTTGAGAACCAGATGGGATAACTTATCAACACCTTCAACAATAACTATCTAGGTACATGGCCCAGTGACGTGGTTCTCAAGACTGATGGATTGCCTGCGCTAAAGCTGTAACCGGACGTGCTAATTGACGATGATTCTGATATGGAGCAGACAAGTGGGAATCAAGAAAATACAGTCGAAGAAGATCTAGCCATGAGATCTAATGCTGATGAGCCGATTTTGTTAGTGCCCCATGTACCTTCTTCGCCAAACCACCAAAATCAGGGTAGTTTTGTAATTCCCTGCCTAATTGATAGTCATGTTATCGGCAAAACTCTATTTGACATCGGAGCTAACATGAATCTGGAGCCATGGTGGGATAAGAAAAGGGTCCATGAGAAGTTAGTTGAAGATTCAGTTATGTTCAAGAAGTTTCAATTCAATATTCCGTTCACAAACACAATGGAGCAAATACCTAGTTATTTGAAGGTTATAAAGGAGATTCTATCGGAAAAGAGCATGCTAGGTGATTTTGAATTAATGGCCCTTAAGGAAGCAAAGCCCTCAAACGTTTCATTATTACTAATGGATGGAGGGTTACTCAATTATCGAAGAGGCATTAGATAAAAAAAGGAAGTAGTCAAGCTAAAAGACTCTAAACCAAACACTTGATGGGAGGCAGCCCATTCATTGTTTTTCATTTGTCATAGTTTCAACTTTTTAGTTACGTAGTATATTTAGTTAGTTAAATTTTAGGATTTTATTTACTTTATGTATCCTTATGATCTTTAGTTGGTCTATCTAACCTATGTCATGTTGTCGTATTATAGGGGAAAAGGATTGGGAAGGAAGAAGTGTAAAAAGCTTGAAAAAAAAATTAAAATTTCAGAAAAAGGGGATCTCGCCCTGGCGAGAAAATAAGGCGGGAGGATCTCACCCCGTCGAGAACGTCTCTGTCCAACTCTGCCCCAGCGATTTCTGACCCTGCCCCGGCCAAGCCTCCTCTGTCCATCTTCGCCCCGGCGAGTTCCCATGCACAAATTTGACTCAATTTTGAAATCCCTCGCCTTTCTTCAACGAAACTTCCAATTTGACTCTGTCCATTCGAAGTTAATCAAGATACACAGAGTCCATCTTCAACTTAGATCAAACATATCCATTTGGGGGACTTCACAAGGGTGAATTTCAAGCAAAATTAGATATCAACACGGGGTTTTCTCTAACCCAACTTTTCACTCCCCCGGATCCAACCAAACAACGTAATCAACTAAAATGAATCAAAGATGTTCGCGAAGATGAATCCGAGTGCGGTTGTAGTTCGAGTTTCCCGAGCCTTAGCAGTTGCTAGTTTTTCTATCACCAAACTTTGATAATGAGCAAGGTCAAGCATGCCGCTTGACCAGTCAGGGAAGTTCTCCATTTTTAATTTCTTTATTTTGCAAACAATGAGGACATTGTTCATTATGAGTTTGGGGGTGGATTTACTGTCATTAGATAGTCATGTCATATTGCATTATATAATTGTTTAGTTCACGTACTACGCATTGTTTAGTTATTTTTGCATATTGTAGGAATAGTATAAAGTAAAAATTTAAAAACATCAAAAATATTTTCTTTTTATTGTATTCCCTTATAGCTTTAGGATAATATAGAATTGCATTTAGGATAGTTTGAGCAATGAATTAGTATAGAGTATGTAAGGAAGGTTGCTGATGAAAATTATGATTAGTTAGCTAATAGTTTAGCGAGACGGATAAAGAGTGTTAAATTAGGAATTTTGATTGTTCATGATTTTGTCAAGCTTAAGACCCTTTTAATTCTTTGATGCACATATCCGTTTGGTTGAGCTAGTTTTAACTTTGAGGAAGTTTATATATCAAATGCTTATGGAAGATATTTACGAACTCTATATATTGTTTGATCATAACTTAAAGTGTAATATAAGGAAGAATATAATTGGAGAAAATCTTAATCTGAAAAAAAATGGAAATATTAATCCTTCCCCGTTTGAAAAAATGGATCATGTGGTGGGTTGAAATGGAGCGTAAAACGCACTCACTCATAAACACATGCAACGAGATGGAGCGTAAAATGCACTCGTTTAATTAGAAGTGAGAGGGAATGTAAAACGCACTCACCAAAAAAGAAAAGAGAATGAAAAGAGAAAAAATTGTTTGAATTTTTGGGGAAAAGGGGCTTAAATGTTTTAAATAATCTTGTGATCCTCTAGTTACGTTTTTTGTATTCTCTTTGAGTTATGGAAGATAAGCATACAGAGTTCTTATTGTTATACTAGCCTTTTTGATATCTTTGATGATGCATTTGATTTCATGAGCTTCTTTGCGTGTTTTCTTTTTTGCTAGTTTGATACATTTGGATTCACACACACACGAAAGGGTTAAAAGTAAGATGATATTGGTGATAAGTTGATTTTTGATGGTGCATAAATTTGAGGTTTTGCTGAATTGTTAGTTACTAATCTGTGAGGCCCGTTATTTATAATTTAAGTTGATTGATTGCTTAGTCGTAATACATCATGCATCTTCATTCATTTAGATAGGTTTGTTTATTTTTGTTTTTCTTGTGTTTTTGCTTGGGGACAAGCAAAGTCTTGAGTTTGGGGTATTTGATGAGTGGGTTTTATACCTGTAAATTAGATATATCTTAGGCTTAGTTCTCTACTATCTTTGAGTATTTTTAGTGTCATTTTACTTGTTTATGCATTAGTTTTGTAGAAAACGGCTTCAGAGGGTTAAAAGAGGAAAATTAGAGCTTAATGGCATTTTTGTAAATTCTGGACCAGAGTCTTCGTCGAGGCTAGCTTTTCAAGGCTTAATTCTTTGTTGGGGGAAGTTTCGCTGGGGCAAGAATCTCAAGCTTAATTTCTTCGCCGGAGCGAAGATGCGTGGAAAGGAAAAAATATGGTAGTTCTGTTATTTTGGGAAGTTAAGTTGGAATTGGATTCTTTCTATTGATTTGATTGAGAAACTATAGAAGAGATAGGGAGAGATGGAAATACATAGATATATACATAGAGATACATGATTCATAATTACATACATACGCAAGGATTGAGATACAGAGCTAAAGTTGGAAATTGAAGACTAGAGAAGCGTTGCAAGGAATTCAGATTGAAGATTGAAGAACTTCTACTGAGTTTTTCTTATCCTTTATCTTAGATTTGCAATTTAATTGTGATGACTTATTTTAGATCTATGATTTGTATTTTCAATATGAACAAAATTTTCAATTAAGGCTACAATTGAACCTTCTATGATTATGGATTAATTTTCTATCGGATTCTAATTATTTATTCATATTGAGTTGTCTATCATATTTTGTATTTATTGAGTAATTGTCTGATCAACAATTAGCGGGATACTTTAGATGAATATGGGAGATGAAATCTAGGGTTATATCTGGGTGTGATAGCATGTATTCTTAATTATTTGCATGAGATGAATAATTAGGGTTGTGAAGTGAATAATGATATCTCTTTGATGCATTATTGGGAATTGGTATTTAATAAATTTAATTCTTTAGTTTTGCATAGGAATATTGCAAAATTATTTGGGTTAGATAAATTTATTTGATCACTAGGAAAAAGGCTTATAAATAAAGTTAAATTCTTGTTAACAACTCTATTGAATTTAATAATTGGATGAATTGCATAATTAGTTTGTATTACATAATTGGAGATATTATAGTCCTAAGATTTAAATATCTGAATTTCATCCTTTGTGTTTGTTCTTATTCTTAGTTTAGTTTTACTTAATTTCAATCATTATTCAAAAATTGCGATTGTTTAAATAAAATTGAATTTATATAGTACTAGTAGTTAGGAATTATTGAACTAAGATTCCCTGTGCGTTCGACACTCTATCTTATCACTTTATTACTTGTTGATTATGTATACTTGCACGTAATTGTTGATTATGAAATCTAACAACACGTACAGACGTGCAAGTGATGAGTGCATAATTGTTATATATTCTGATTCTTTTATATTTAGTTTTATTGTATGTTTCATGTGTATATGCACTCATTATGGTATTTATTAATTTCAGGAGGATTCAAGGTTAAAAGTGGAGAAAGATTGAAAACCAGAGCGGAAAGAGAGAAAAAGATGAAAAATCTGAAAACTAGCATCTTAGCCCCGACGAGACTTTTGGCCTGAAAATCTTGGCCTCGGCCTAGACCTCTCTGGAGTTTCTCGCCCCGGCGAGAAAAGCATGAACAAAATCTTCACCTCGGCGGGAGTTTGCCCCGGCGAGGAAAGCTAGGAAAAAATCTTCGCCCTGTCAAAGATGGCCGGGAAGAGAAAATATATTTTATTTTAGGCAGGAAATCTTGGGGAATTCTAAGTGTAATTGGATTCTTATTTCTTAGAGACTTAGGATAATATCTTAGGAGTATAAGTACATGTAATCAGTTAGATATTAGGGGGATCTGCATCATCTTGGCAACTACAATTGTAACCCTAATTGGAGAAGATTGGAATCATGTCAAGCTAAGTATTTTATTTCCAGTTCTAAGGGATATTGAACCTTATTTATAATTAAGGTTTAATGAAGTATTCATTGTTTACTTCTTCTTATATGGAATTCATTCTTGATAATCTGATTGAATTGCTTGAATGTTATTTAGTTTAATTAATTTGATTTCTGCAGGATTAAATTGGCTAACTAATATCATCTGCTAGATTAAGATATAGTATTAAGCAAACAATATTGTATTTGATCATAAGTAGCGATTAATAATACTTGATTGTGGACAAACTTTTGGGTGTTATTATGATTATTAGAAGGCAAGTTAAATAATCCCTGATAATGTGATTGTTGCTTGGAATATAGTAATTCTCTAATCCTTAATGCTGCTATTATATTAAATCTAGATTGATAGTTTTGGGTTGTATGATAGTTAGGGTCTAGTGGGCCGATTGTCACATTAGATTTAAAACTTAGGGAGAATTTCAGATAATTAGTGATTGCGGTTATCTAGGACTATTAATTTCATTGAAGGATAAATAATGTTACGCTTGGTTAATCTGTCATTGTAAAAAGGAGATACTGAACTTATGAACTGCATTGGTTATTTTTATTTATTTACTTTTTGTTAATTAGTTAATCGAACTCAAAATCCCCTAATCTTTATTTTAATTGTTTAATTAGATTTAGAAAAATAAAAGAATAAATATAAAATAATTCTCTCTGTGGGATCGACCTTTACTTGTCGTTATAATGTTTCCTGTATTTGTAGAGTAGAAGTAAGGACTTAATTTTAGGATGTAAACGACAGCTCCTAAATTTTGGCTCCGTTGCTGGGGGAGTATTGTTTGTTTTTATTTATTCTTTGTTTTCGTTTATTTATTTATTTATTTTTTCTTTTTAGTTTCGAACTCGATCCTTTCACTCTTTGGAATTAAAATTTGATCCAGAGTTGGAGAAAATTGCACGAAGGGATGACTGCCAACAACATGACTTTGAAAGAATTAGATTCACCTAATCTTGATCAACCATCATTGTGTATCGAATATCCTACTTTAGATACTATTTTTGAATTACAATCAGGATTAATCCACCTTTTGCCTACTTTTTGGGGTCTTATAGGTGAAGATCCATATAAGCATCTAAAGAAGTTTCATATGGTGTGTTCCACCATGAAGCCACAAGGATTAACAGAAGAACAAATCAAGCTTAGAACTTTTCCATTTTCACTAGCGAGTTTGACAAAGGATTGGTTGTACTATCTTCCTTCAAGATCAATTCGATCATGGGACGAAATGCAAAGGTTGTTCTTGCAGAAGTACTTTCCTGCTTCAAGAGTTACTACCATAAGGAAGGAAATATGTGGCATCCATCAGTTCAATGGAGACACTTTATGAGAATTGGTAAAGATTTAAGAAGTTATGTTCCAGCTATCCACCCCACCAAATCGATGATTAACACTTGATCCAATACTTTTATGAGGGATTGTTGCCAATGGATAGGAGTATGATTGATGTAGTAAGTGGAGGCACACTAGTTGATAAAACACCTAAGACTGCAAAGTACTTAATTGCAAACATGGCAGCTAACTCATAGCAGTATGGAACTAGGATTGATCATACACCTACAAAGGTGAATGGGGTACACACATGTAATCTTGAGCAACAAATTTATAACTTAACTGTTTTCGTTCAACAAATAGCTGCAGGGAAGATGCAAATTGCAAAGGTATGTGGAATTTGTTCCAAATTAGGGCATGATACAAATGATTGTCCAATGTTGCAAGAGGATATAATTGTTCATTAAGTCAATGCTATGGGACATTCTCAAGACAAAATCCACATCCCTATGATCCTTATTTTAACACTTACAATCCAGAATGGAGAGATCATTCCAACTGGAGCTATGAGGATGATACGCAGCCTAGTTTTCAACAGATTCAATAGCAACATCAAACACATGAACAAGAAATTCCTACCAATTCTAGACCATCTCTTGAGTATATGTTCAAAATTTTCATGAATCAAGCATAGCAGTTCCAATAAGAAATAAGGACTTCCATACGCGATTTGGAGAATCAGATGGGTCAGCTTGCCACCACAGTAAGCAGATTGAAATCTCAAGGATCAGGATAAGTACCCTCTCAGATAGTTGTCAATCAAAGAGATAATATGAGTGTAATTACCTTGAGAAGTGGTGAGGAGGTGTGGCAACAAGAAAAGTTTGTTCTTCTAGTCCAAAGCAAGTCAAGAAATGGTGAAATAGGCAGCAGGGCTGAATTTGAAGAGGAGAAGGCCAAGGAGGAGACAGAACCATCCAAGGTAATTATTAATCCTGTGATTCAAGTTGATACTAATCCCTTACCTTGTCCATCCAGGTATTTAAAGTGTAAGAAGGAGGAGTATAAGGAAGAGATACTAGTAAATTATCACAAGGTTGAAGTGGATGAGCTAAAACTTCCTGCGCATGAGGCCATAAGGTATTTTGGTGATGTCAATTCTATTTATGAGATTAATATTATTGACCATATAGTGCAAGAGAATTTGACACTTGCAATTACCAATGGATGGGAGCTGGAGAAAAGTGTAGGAATGGAGCTGAGTTAAGACCTGAAAGATGGCCCCAACTTAGATTTGAGACCATTACCAGCTCACTTGCAAAATGCAAGTCCAATTACATAAATTGAGAGGATTGATGTCAATCAAAAGACATAAAACAATAGCGCTGCTTGGGAGGCAACCCAAGATCTCAGATTTGCTTTCTTATCTTTCACTTCTATTTTTTGTATTTTAGTTGCATTTTATTTAGTTACTTTGTCTTTGCATGATTGTCTTACATTGGGGACAATGTAAGGTTTGAGTGTGGGGGAGGGGTTTAGGTTATATTTAAATTTACTCTAGGAGATTATGATCTAATTGTGTGGAGAAATTTAAAAATTCCTTGCTCTTAAATTTTTGGCTCTATGACTGTTTTTGGCTAAGTGTTTAAAATGAAAATTGATGCTAATTTGATAGAATTTGTTTGATGTTGAATTAATTGATAAATGATGATAACTAAGTCATGATCCATAGTAACTGATTTGAATTGAATTTGTATTACATGAGTTATTGAATATGAGATATATGTTTATTTGGCTGAGTTATCTGTGGAGCTGTCTATGTGCACTGATTTCATGATTTAGAACTGTTTATCTACTTGGATTGTTTACAAGACATGGAGGGAAAAAAAGAAAATTTGAAAAAAATTGAAGCAAATTGAAAAGAAAAATGTAAAGGAAAACATATGGTGGGTTGAGATAGAGCGTAAAACGCACTCACCCATAGACACATGCAACGAGATGGAACATAAAATGCACTCGTTGGTATGAAGAAAAGTGAGATAGAGCATAAAATGCACTCTCTTAAGAAAGATTGAGAAAGGTGAAACGGAGCATAAATTGCATTCACCTAGGAAAAAAATGTGTGAAGTTGATGGTTCTTGCGGAAAAAAAAGAAAAAAAGTAGAGGAAATGAGTTTTGAGTTTTGAGTCAGTGTGCACAGTAGATTATAGGAAAGATACTTATGTGGGTACGGTGTGATTTAGAGATGTTCGGTGGAGAATGACGAGGTTATTGTTGTACATTGACTGATGAAGTGTTGACCAAATCTTTGTTAATTAGCTTTGATATTCATGACGGGTAATTGATTTGAACTTTTGAAAGCTTACCCAGATTTCAGATGAAGTCAATATAACCTTTGTTAGTTTACACGAGGACGTGTAAAGACTAAGTGTGGGGGAATTTGATGAGTGCATAATTGTTATATATTTTGATTCCTTTATATTTAGTTTTATTGCATGTTTCACGTGTATATGCACTCATTATGGTGTTTATTGATTTCAGGAGGATTCAGGGTTAAAAATGGAGAAAGATTGAAAACCCGAGCGGAAAGAGAGAAAAAGATGAAAAATCTAAAAACTGGCATCTTGGCCCCGACGAGACTTTTGGCCTGGAAATCTTGGCCTCGACCCAGACCTCTCTAGAGTTTCTCACCCCGACGAGAAAAGCATGAACAAAATCTTTGCCCCGGCGGGAGTTTGCCCCTGCGAGGAAAGCTAGGCAAAAATCTTCGCCCTGGCGAAGATGGTCGAGAAGAGAAAATATATTTTATTTTAGGCAGGAAATCTTGGAGAATTCTAGGTGTAATTAGATTCTTATTTCTTAGAGACTTAGGATAATACCTTAGGAGTATAATACATGTAATTAGTTAGATATTAGGTACATCATCTTGGCAACTACAATTGTAACCCTAATTGGAGAAGATTGGAATCATGTCAAGCTAAATATTTTATTTCTAGTTCTAAGGGATGTTGAACCTTATTTATAATTAAGGTTTAATTAAGTATTCATTATTTATTTCTTCTTATATTGAATTCATTCTTGAACCTAAGGAGAATTTTGGATAATTAGCAATTGGGATTATCTAGGACTATTAATTTCAATAAAGGATAAATAATGTTACACTTGGTTACTCTGTCATTGTAAGAAAGTGATACTAAACTTATGAACTAGAACTTTTAATTCATTGGTTATTTTTATTTATTTACTTTTTGTTAATTAGTTAATCGAACTCAAAACCCCCCAATCTTTATTTTAATTTTTTAATTAGATTTAGGAAAATAAAAGAATAAATATAAAACAATTCATTCTATATGGAATCGACCCTTACTTGTCACTATACGGATTCCTGTATTAGTAGAGTAGAAGTAAGGATTTAATTTTGGGGTGTAAACGACAGCTCCCAATAAGCGTCGTAACATCGTATCAAGTGTGTTATTTGATATTATGTTTCTAATTAGAATGAAACATTATAGAGTAATGTAAACTAATATTTGGCATCAATTATATGGCTAATTGGTATGTGGATATGTACTTAAATGTGTAGGATACTTGAAGGACGATTAACGTCGAGTTATTAGCAAGCGCATAAGGCAAGTTTCCTAACCCTTGTCTAATCCTTGTGTTGGGCAAGCTTCTTATGAATGTTATTGATTTTCTGAAGTTCCAATTTACACAATCCATACATGATTATGTGAATTTCCTTACTTATGTAAATATTTAGTATTTGCACAAGTGTGGAAGCTATGATATGACATAAATTGTTGAAACTTTTAAGTTCAATTATGCAAGAACTGTTTATGAAGTGTGTCGATGCCATTTGTTTCGGCTAGACAGATATTGAAATGTTTTAATCGATTTGATAATAAAACCTTGAAATGTTATTGATTTTAAGTAGAGTTATCCAATCGAATTGTTTTGGTTAGGATTATGAGACATGAATGAGATGAACAACCATAATATTAGGGACAATTTTAGTCAGTTATTCTGACAAGGCCAAAAGGCGCCTAAACAAACGCATATAGTCGTTTCCAGCTAGTGTGTTGATCAACATAGAGTATAATAGGCTGATCACCTAGAAGTGCTCGTAAGTCAGACGATTTACGGTAAAATAACTGTTTAAACCTTTTTATAGTAAGCAAAAGAATGTTCAAGGACTTATGACCACTCAGTATGTGGTTTCGAAAATAATCAAACGAAAGTAATGTATTATTCTTGCTTATTCGGAATATCTTACAACTATTGTTCAGTTGTTAAAGAGAAATGATATGATTCTTGATATTGTTGTTATTCAACTGTTATACTTGTTGGGCAATTAAATGTTCATTCTTGGTTTATATTAAATATTACAGCTAAGCCCGAGCGGGTTGAAGGTTCCGGTAAGGACAAAGAAAAGGGGAAGATGAACGTCTAGATGACATAATACCTTATTTGCAATAGTTTGGTATTGATGCAATATTAAGACATAATATTAATTTTGGAATGATGTTACAATAGAACCTAGGATTGAGAGTAAGACGTACTATAATAACATAGTAATTACATTTATGTCTATTATGTTGTATGGAATGGGATGTACCGTGTAGCACCGAACTCGGGTTTGAGGTACCCGGATTTGGGGGCGTAATAGGTTGGTATCAGAGCTGATAGGTTATAAACCTTAGGTTGGGGAAAACCTTAGGAATATGACTGTAGAGATAATGGAAAAGTTAGTAAATGAACTCAAATAGAGTTATTAACGGGTGAATTGAGAAAATTCATCAAAAGAACTAAAAGTAACTTAAAATAAAACTACATTTGTTATGTGATATAATATTATATGTTGTTACTATGTACTAATCGAGTTAGTAACTTGGATTGTAGATGTTAGGAGGAGGACTTGAATATAGAGACTTTCACGTAGTAAGCGAGGAGCTGATCGCTCCACTAGAGCCAACACCCGAGCTAGTAGCAGAGGTTGAGGATCTAATAGAAAGTGAACCGGAGGAAGATCCAAAGGAGGATCCCACTGAGGAGGATCCGTCTGAGCATGAGGAAGAAGCAGACGATATATCATCGGATGTTATGCCTTCTTAAGAGGAAAAAGTGGCGCCAACAGACATGAATAATCTGTTTAGTGTGGTACTTGACAAATATGTAGTACAGAGAGGTAGAGTTCAAGCCTTAGAGGTGAGGGTGCAAGAACTCTTGCAAGAGAGGCATGAGTTAGAGGCTTACTGGAAGGCAGAGATCGATGATAAGATCAGGGCCGAAGATCGGGCCGATGACCTGAAAGAAGAGGCTAAGGCTAAGAAGGTGAGGACCGATAGGTCTAACTATGCGTTCAGGTCGTCGCATGGGCGATTTCAGCGTAGGGTGACCTATTACCCAGCAGAGGAGGGCCAGACCAGACACACCATTAGTAGGGAACTGGTGATGGCAATAGCAGATGATGAGTAGTATACATACGCCATTATGCGCGGTCTAGTTCAGTGATTTGACGAGATCTAGATGTGTACCTCGTAAGGCTGTAAATCCTAAATTTTGTATATATAATGGATTATCTGGTGTAACTCCCCATCTTTTCAGTAATAGAGGGATATATCATATGCGAATAACAGAAGCTATGTGTTGTAAGATGTATGAAATATGAAGGATATTAATATAAGTTTGTTTATTAAATGTTCTTTATGATGAGTATGTGTATGTGTTAGTATTCAATAGAAATACTTGAAGGAGAATGATAGATTAATAGTGGCATAATTTATTTAACAGAAAATGCCGCCAAGAGGAAGACCTAGGGGATGAAGAACCCAACAGAGAGAGACTGAGGCTGAGGATAGGGAGGAAGTAAACCCTATGCAGTAGTTCATTGACTTACTAGTAGGTACCTAGAATAGAGCTCCTACTGGAGTACCCGAAAATCCTCCAGTCGTGCAGGCGACTAACTTTAAGGGTGTGGGATCGCCTGAGTTCAGCGGAACCACTGAGCCTATAGAGGCTCAATCTTAAATAAAAGAATAGCAGGGGTAACAATCGTGGAGCAAATAGTAGTGTGGGAAGAATCACCTAGGTGAATGTTAGAAGGGACATAGTGTTTGTAATAACTGCGGCCAAGAAGGGCATATAGCGCTAAATGGCCCAAATCCGAAGAAAATCCGTGGATGTTTTGCTTGTGGATCGACCGAGCATCGGATCAAAGATTGCCCCCAGAAAGGAAACAACGGAGGAAGTGGCTATAAATGGGGAAACAACAAGCAGACAACTGGTGGACCTGCTCAACCAAATCAACCAGCTGCCATGACATTCAATATGACTGCCCAGGATATCATAGCTTCGAGGGACGTGGTGTCAAGTATTATCCCGATCAATGATATAAATGCTTACGTATTATTTTATTTGGGTGTTACTTGTTCGTTTGTGTTCGAAAAATTTGCTAAACAACTCAATTTACCCCAGGAGGGACTATAAAATCCTCGGAACATATAAGTTGCTAATAAGCAAGTAATCCCCGTAGAGTTCAAATATCGTAATTGTTGTGTAGAAATTAGGGAGCATAACCTTAATGTGGATTTGATCCCGATTAAATTAGGAGAGTTTGGTGTGATATTGGGAATGGACTGGTTGTATGACCATGCGATAATAATTGACTGTTAGAACAAAAGTGTGAACCTTCGGACCCTGAACCGGTCTAGGGTAGTGTTTCATGGTAGCACATCGCTTAACAATCATGTTGTTTTACGATGATGCAAGCCAAGAAGTTGTTAAAGAAAGGATGTGTAGGCTATTTACCCTATATTATAGATACGAAGAAAGAGGGGGTAGAAATGAAGAATATACCGATAGTAAGGGAATTTCAAGATGTGTTTCCAGACGATTTACCCGGCCTTCCACCAGATAGGGAAATTGAATTCGTGATAGATTTAGTGCCAAGGACGACACTGATTTCAAAAGCCCCGTATCAAATGGCACCAGTGGAAATGAAGGAATTAATGATACAACTTCAAGAAGTACTAGATAAGGGGTATATTCAGTCGAGTGTGTCCCTATGGGGAGCACCAGTTTTGTTTGTCAAAAAGAAAGACGGATCGATGAGATTGTGTATCGACTACTAAGAGTTTAATAAGGCAACGATCAAGAACAAGTATCCATTACCAAGAATCGACAACCTTTTTAACCAACTGCAAGGAGCAAGATGTTTTTCGAAGATAGATTTGAGGACTGGATATCACCAATTAAAGGTAAGGAAGGAGGATGTGCCGAAGACTACATTTCGAGCGAGATATGGACACTACGAATTTTTGGTAATGTCTTTCGGTTCGACGAACGTGCCGGCAGTATTTATGGATTTGATGAATTGAATTCTCAAGCCATACTTAGACAAGTTTGTGGTAGTTTTCATCGATGACATTTTGATTTACTCAAAGACCAAAGAAGAGCACATCGAGAATTTGAAGGCTGTACTAGAGACAATAAGAAATGAGAAGTTGTATGCAAAATTTTCTAAATGCGAATTTTAGATAGAAAAGGCATAATTTTTAGGTCATGTGATAGACAAGGATGGAATCTCAATAGATCCTGTGAAAGTGGAAGCGGTGAGTAATTGGGAATAACTGAGGACACCAATTGAGGTGCGAAGTTTTTTAGGGTTAGTCGGGTACTATCAAAGATTTATCCAAGATTTTTCTAAGATAGCGACCCCGTTGACCAATCTAACAAGGAAGACTATAAAGCTTGTTTGGACGAAGAAGTGCGAGGGAAGTTTCAGGGAGTTGAAGAAAAGATTGAGCAAGGCACCTGTATTATCCCTACCAGATGATACAGGAGGTTTTTTAGTTTATAGTGATGCATCACATAAAGGTCTTAGTTGTGTGCTTATGCATCATGACAAGGTCATTGCGTATGCATCACGTTAATTGAAGGACTATGAAAAGCAATACCCTACCCATGACTTAAAATTAGCCGCGGTAGTTTTTGCATTGAAGATTTAGAGGCACTATCTTTATGGAGAGAAATGTGAGATATATACGGACCACAAAAGTTTGAAATATATCTTCACATAGAAGGAGCTTAATATTCGACAAAGGACGTGGTTGGAACTAATCAAAGATTACGACTGCGAAATTTTATATCACCTAGGGAAGGCAAATGTAGTAGCAGATGCGTTGAGTACAAAAGGGAAGGAGAGCTTGTTCAGGCTAACAACATAAGAGGAGCTAGTGAAGGAAATGGTTCGACTGGAGATAGAAGTGAAATATCCGAAAGGGGCAGAGAGCGGTTATTCGTAATGGAAGCTCGTTCGACATTGCTGGATAAAGTGAAGGAAGCGGGGGAATGACAAGGAATGTGAGAAAAGAATAATATAAAATGAAGGAGAAAAGTTCAGGTTGGATAAAAATGGTATTTTGAAATTCGAAGAACGTGTGTGGGTGCCAGCCGTAGCCAAACTAAGGGAGGCTATCTTACATGAGGCACATAATTCACCATATTCTGTTCACCTAGGAAGCACAAAAATATATAGGGATCTTCGTTAGCATTTTTGGTGGCCCAACTTGAAACGGGATGTGGCAGAGTGTGTCAATAAGTGTCTCACCTGTCAACGGGTCAAAGCAGAGCATCAGAGACCGAGTGGACTACTGCAACCACTGAAGATACCAGAATGGAAATGGGAGCACATTACGATAGACTTTGTAGTAGGACTTCCAAGCACACAAAAGGGATATGATGCAATTTGGGTTATCGTGGACCAATTAACAAAGTCAGTACACTTTCTACTAATAAGGATCTGATTCAATTTAAATCAGTTAGCAAAGTTGTATATAAAGGAGATTATTTAGTGACATGGAGTGCCGACGTCAATTGTCTCAGATCGAGATATGCGTTTAACGTCAAATTTTTGGTAGAGCTTACAGGAAAGAATGGGAACATAATTGAGGCTAAGTACTACTTATCACCCTCAAATTGAAAGGCAGAGCAAGCGAACTATAAAGACACTGGAAGACATGCTCAAAGCTTGTGTGATGAATATCAAGGGAAACTGGGATGATCATTTACCCCTCATGGAGTTCGCTTACAATAATAGTTATCACGAAAGTATCGGTATGCCGCCGTATGAAGGTCTCTACGGAAGAAAATGTAGAACACCATTATGTAGGGATGAAGTCAGAGAACAACGACTGTTAGGACCAGAATTAGTCCAGCAAACGACAGATATTGTGAAGATAATAAAGGTCAGATTAGTAGCAGCTCAAGATTAACAAAAGAAATATGCAGATTTGCACCGTAAAAGCCAAGATTTTGAAATTGGTAGTTTCGTGTTCTTAAATGTATCTCCCTAGAAGGGGAAGATCCGAGTCAGAAAGAAGGGCAAGTTGAGGCCGAGGTTTATAGGACCATTTAAAATTTTGAGAAAAATAGGCGAAGTAGCGTACGAGGTAGCTTTACCTCCCGAGCTGGAGCATATCCACAATGTGTTCCATATCGCAGTGCTACGACCATACAAGCCTGATTATAAGCACGTGATATCCCATGAGCCCGTTCAAATAGAGAAGGATCTGACGTATGAGGAAATTCCTATTCGGATAATTGATAGGAAGGAGCAAATATTAAGAAATAAAGTTATACCTTTTGTGAAAGTAGTTTGGCGAAACCACAATGCCGAGGAGGCTACGTAGGAATTAGAAGATAAAATGAAGAAGAATTATCCCCATCTTTTTGTTTAAACCTTATGTCGTGATTCTGGAGACAAAATCCTTATAAAGGGGGAATGATGTAACGATCGTGAATTCTAAATAGCCTTGTAATTCGAGCTTATGAATACTACAAATTTTTATTATTAATATTATTATGTGTTACGTGTTTAGAGGTTATGTAGCAACCTAGATTATGTGAATGCATGAATTATATATGTCGTAATTTCGCATAAGTGAATATCTTAATTTCGCATAATATCGTTAAATTACTATTCACAAGTTACTATTTACGGGTCACTATTCACGTAGCACTATTCATGCTAAAGTATTTTTATGCCTTTTTTGATTTTTGATTAATTTCGTTAAATCGTGTATGTGAAGAGTTAATTTTTTCGAGTGTTGGATTTTATTTTAAGCCCAATGGTAATTTAATTAGAAGCCCAAATGTTTAATAAGAGTTGTTATTTTATCCACATTATTAATCAGATTGATGGGAAGAGAAAGAATATCGACATTATTGATTAAAAGAGGGAGCACTATTATCGGATATATGCAAGTGGAGGGAAGCATTATTATAATGGCGAGTTAGTAGGCGGGAGTAGACGGAAATGGATGTAATAATGCAAGTGGCGCATTATTATCAGATGAGATAAGGGAACATCTGGAATTTTTCCAGCCTGCACTTGTGAATTGTCTGGGCAATGAGAGAGACTAACGGAACAAGTAGATCCCACTAAGCCTCCTCAATTAATTCCTAAGGAGCTCAGTTAACTAAACTCACTTCTTCCTCTTAAAATCATTTTTCATCCGATTCCTTATCTTCCATTTCCAAACACACCTCCAAGCTTAGTTCACTTATAGAGAGGGTATAGACAAACCAACCAAGTGATTGAAGAAGAAAGAGAAGTGGGTGTACGGGGAGAACAAAGAAAGAAGAGAAGAAAACCCATCAAACTCCAAACCAAGCTTTTCTTATTTTCTAAGCTTACACAACACCATCTTCATCTTTTTCATCTTCCTTAGTCCTTCCATTAAAAGATTTAAACATTCTAAAGAGAGAGAAGCCATTTTAGAGAGAGAAGCAGTGGGTGAAGAGAAAAAGCTTGAAAGGAGGCTACGAGAGAACTCAAGAAGGTAGAGGAGAGATTTTAGCAAAGCTCTAAAAGTTTTCTAACATCCAAGAAGTAGCTACAAGAGGTAGACAACCTATCAAAACTCATTCCTTCTTTAGTTTCCAAGTTTTCTTATTTTCTAGCTTGCTTGCTTGTGAGTTGGATTTGTTGTTGTTATGATTGTTGTTAGTTGTTCATGAACGGTTAAAGATATTGTTAAGACCTTAAAAACCTTCTTAATAACATGAAAGTGAAACAATAATAAAAGAAATCTGTACCTATGCATAAAGGAGAAAGATAATGGACATTATGGACTTTGGACTGAACATGGACTGATTTAGAGGACTTGTGCAGTTATTTTTCATGTCTGACAATTTTGTTGACTGTTATCATGTTATATTTCCATGGGTTATGAGAATATCCTAGTTTAAATGGAGTAACAATGAATTGTAGCAAAATTTTGGTAAAACATGTTTAGGAAATGCCAAATAGATGAATGGTATTCATTGAGTCAATTTTTTATATTAATGTGTTACTTGTTAAATTCCTATTCTTTTATGTGGTTATAGTACACTGAGTTACGAAGCCCTAGGCTTTCGAATCACCCCATTCCGAGTCCGAATAAGGGAGATACAAGAATTTGAAGCAATCATATGATTGGTCAAGGATTGGAGCATGTTTTTGTTAATGGGTATCTGTTAATTTTCTGATATGTGGTAGCTCTGTGTCTTAGGAGTCCATAGAGTCGAAAACTTACTCATTTGGACGTCTAGAAAATGAGTTATGAAGATTGGATCGAATGAGGGTCGGATTGCGTGAAGAAAAAACAGATTCTGCATCTGCTACTGATCAGTCGGGTCAGTCGAGATGGTCAGGTCAACCAGGTCGGTCGGGTCGGTCGGGTCGGTCGGGTCAACCGGGTCATCCGGGTTAGCCAGATTGGGCGGATCGGCCGGGTCGGGTCAAGCCCAGTAAAATTTCCCAACAAGACTAAAATTTGGATTTTCCTTCAATGATATCATATTCCCAATTACTGACGAGTTGGGCAGCCACTCGTTCACCGGAAAGCAAAACCCCGGACTACCTTGTCGTAGTGGCAATTAGTCGAACCTGTGGCAATATGAGTCATTCCCAACAAAATGTTATAGACACGTTACTTATTTATACCCTAACCCCTTTATAAGTCTTAAAGACATGGTTTATGGGTAAGTTTTGAATAGAAAGGAAAAACCTTTAAGTACCTAGCTTAGAGAGTTGTGTAAATCTATATTTGGTATCTTTTAAGTTACTAATTGGTACGTGATTATGTATTAAATTGTGTGAGATATTTGAAGAGCAATTTACATTAGGCCTAATCAACGAAAAAGGCAAGTTTCCTATCTTTATTCTTTTGTTGCTTCGAATGCAAGTATCTTTAACCTTACTCAATTTATTTATCGAACAAGTTTCTAATTCTTGTTTAATTTGGTATTGAACAAGTATTATAGTTTATTGCAAGCATTTCCATTTTATTCAAGCATCATATTGAAGTTTCATTTCATGCAATACTTATATATTGTATGAATTCCAAGTCTATGCAAATAATTTGATAATCGTTCAAGATATCCAGTTATGCTTTAATGCATGTTATTAAAGCTTTTGAATCCAAATTATGTATGAATGGTCTATGAAGAGAGTCGATACCATTTGATTCGGCTAAACCAACGTCCATGATTTAAAAAGCGATCCAAACCAATTGCCTTGGTACGGACTCCTTATAGAGATGAACAACCCTCTTAGTAGGGGAAATTATATTTTTGTCGGGGGACCGACATGCGCGCAAGTTGAATGTTTGAGGGTTATATATAACGCCGGGTATTTTAGGCTGATCACCTATTGTACCTATTTTTTTTGTTTTTGGGGTTAATAGTGTAATACTGTTAATTCTAACGAAAGGTAAGTGCCATAATGGCCAAACAGTGATTCCTGCATTTTGGAAATTTGAAATTCTTGAATTCATTTGGTAATTATCCATTCTTTAGTGACTCACCAGTGCTAGTGAAGAATTAAATTGAAACGTTTGAGACGTACCTTGTTTACAATCTATATGCTTATTTCCCAAGCTATCATTAATCGTTATACCCTTTAAGATTGTGAAACTTTACTATTTATTATTCTTTATCATTGTTGTTATACTTGCTGGGCAAATTTGTTGCTCACCCTTGCTTTCCTTAAATATAACAGTTGTTACAGAACGTGGCGAGAGCTCGAGAAAGGATAAAGGCAAAGGCAAAGCTACGAATTCGTTTTGTCCTCTTATGTTATATTTTTGTTATGTATTAAGACTTATTTAAGATTATGTATTAAGTGTGTTATATATTCAGACCTATTAGTGTGATGTGTAGTTATGTCGTGTTCTAGTTATAGTTCCGAGACTTGGGACGAGAATATTTATATTAAATCAATGTAAATATTTTATTATTCCACAGTAAGTTATTGTTAGAATGATGTATGAGTTGCACAGTGATGCACTGAATTTGTGGATAAGGTAACCCGGATTTGGGGGCGTTACAAGGGGGAGGATGTAACGATCGCGGATCGTGGGTAGCTTTGTAACACGCACCTATGGATTTTATTGAATAAATTGAACTTTTATTAATATTATTCTGTATTATGTTTTTGAAGGTTTTATTACAACCTATAATGTGTATGTGATAATTTGTAAGTGTTGTTATTTCATGGAAATTGAGTAAATTATTTAGAGGAATAACGCTAGAACACTATTCGCGCTAAAAATGTCTTTTTCGTTTTTTCGATGTTTCTTAATTTGTTCAAAGCGTTAATAAGAAGGATTAATAATCCAAGTCTAGGATTTATTAGAAGCCTAATTAGAATTGTTAGAAGCCTAATAGATTATTAAAGGTGGCCAAAATGGGAGCCCAAGACCCATGGATCAAGTCCATGACCCAAAATCCAAACCCATGACCCATGATCCATTTAACAAATGAAGAGAGAAGGTTCTGCAGATGGGCATGACAAAGAAGGGAGTATATGGTCGGTAGGATGAGAGATGAAGGAGATGGCCAACTAGTGGAAACATTTGGGATAAAAATATTTAGCATTTGGTAAAGAGAAAAGAGAGACAAACATGTGGGGAGAAGGGGAGGGGAATGCCCGAACCAAATATTCGCATAGGAAAGAGCAAGCTCACCCTCCCGGGCATTGGGAGCTGGTGTAGCCTTCATGCTCAGTACATTCCCTTCACCCATCCAAGAAGCTTAGCATTTCTCTACTTTTATTCCTCATTTCCCATCTGTTCATGCTTTTCCATTCACCAAGTAAGAAACACCTAAGAAGCTAGAGAGAGAAAATAAAGAGAGAGAGTGTGTCAGGTGAGCTGAAGAAGAAGGAGAATAAGAAGAAGAAGAGAGGAGCTAGCTGCAATAACAAATCCTTCTAAGCAACTAAGAACATAAGCTACAAGAGGTTAGTAAGCAAAACCTAGCTCATCTCCTTAGTTTCAAGCTTGTCTAAGTTTTGCTTTATTAATGGTAGATGTTGTTGTTGTTGCTACTGTGATGGTTGTTAGTTGTAATGAACGGGTATATATATTGGTAATACTTTAAAACATTGTTAATAACATTCAAAAGTGGAACAAAGAATGAAAGATTCGAACTCGTGCATAAAGGTGGAAGAAATGGACATATACGAACTATTTTGGACCAAAACTGCTCAATGATCTATAATGGAAAGTTATGTTTATAGATGTCATGTTATACTCTTCTGAATGAAGAGTATCACCCAATTGGAACAGAGTAAAAAGCTCTTAAAACGAATCTGTGGCGAAAGAATTTGTAAACTAGGCTTAATAAGAAAAAGTGGTATGAACAGTGGCCTTTGATTCATTTTTTGTATTGTTGTGTTTTGTGTTTAATTCTAAGCTTCTAGGGTAGTATAGTACACTGAGATAGAAATCCGTAGTCTTTGGAACGAATGCATTTCGACCTCGAATGAGGGAGTTATGGCATTTGGGAGAAATGGTGTCAAATCTGTCCAAAACAGTGAAAACTTCGCCTTGGAGGGACTTTTGGGCCAATTTTATGGCTAGTAAATGAATCTGTAAGGTTATGAATATAAGAGAGTCTTGTAGTTTATGTTATAAGCTTTCCATAGCATCTGAAACGGCCTAATTCCGACTTATAAGGTGTGAAGTAAATGCAAAAGACTTGCAAAATCTGGACATTTGAGCATCAAGACCAGAAGGTTCGGCGTCATGGCTCTACCCATGGGCGCTGCAGCTCTGGGCTTCTAGGGACTCAAGCGTTGCAGCTCTGCCAAGGGGTGTTGCGGCTCCAGAATAGTGTTCGGGTGGACGGTTTTGACCCCCCTTTAGTAAAATAGGCATAACTTTCTCACACAAACTCCAATTTGGATGATTCAAGATGATCTGGAAAGCTAAGAAGTTGACCTACAATTTTGATTTTTTAGAATTGGTAATTTAGTCTAGATAAATTTCTAAAATGATTATTTTTAGGACTATTGTGCATTATGAGGCAAACGGAGGGCGTCGTACATGCGCGTATGTAACGTGTAATGCTTCAGACGTTAAAAGATGTTGTTCTAAGTTCTAAAACTTATATATTATGATTTATAATGATGCTTACCATTGACCAATGAGTATTAGATAAATCGAATGCGTGTGCTAAGCGTACACAAATGTATGTCACTTGGGCGTTCGAGTAAGCAAGTTTGGCATACGGACGTGCAAGCGTCATAACATCGTATCAAATGTGTAACTTTGTTTGATATTATGTTTCTAATTAGAATGAAACATTATAGAGTAATGTAAACCAATATTTATCATCAATTATGTGGCTAATTATTATGCAGATATGTACTTAAATGTGTAGGACATTTGAAAGACGATTAACGTTGAGTTATTAGCAAGCGCATAAGGCAAGTTTCCTAACTCTTGTCTAACTCTTATGTTGGGCAGGTTTCTTATGAATGTTATTGATGTTCTGAAGTTCCAATTTACGCAATGCATACATGATTGTGTGAATTTCCTTACTTATGTAAATATTTAGTATTTGCATAACTGTTGAAGCTATGATATGACATAAATTGTTAAAGCTTTCAAGTTCAATTATACATGAACTGTTTATGAAGTGTGTCAATGCCATTTGTTTTGGGTAGATATTGAAATGTTTTAATCGATTTGATAATAAATCCTTGAAATGTTATTGATGTTAAGTAGAGCCATCCAACCAAATTATTTTGGTTAGGATTTCGAGGCATGAATGAGATGAACAATCCTAATATTAGGGGCGGCTTTAGTCAAGCATTCTGACAAGGCCAAGAGGCGCCTAAACAAACGCATATAGTCGTTTCCAGCTAGAGTGTTGATCAACATAGAGTACAATAGGCTGATCACTTAGAAGTGCTCATAAGTCAGACAGTTTATAGTAAAATAACTGTTTAAACCTTTTTATAGTAAGCAAAAGAATGTTTAAGGTCTTATGACCACTCAGTATGTCGTTTCGAAAATGTTCAAACGAAGGCAATGTATTGTTCCTACTTATTCGGAATATCTTAGAACTATTGTTCAGTTGTCAAAGAGAAGTGATATGATTCTTGATATTATTGTTATTCAACTGTTATACTTACTGGGCAATTAAATGCTCATTCTTGCTTTATATTAAATATTATAGCTAAACTCGAGCGGGTTGAAGGTTCCGGTAAGGACAAAGGAAAGCGAAAGATGAACGTCTAGATGACGTAGTACTTTATTTGTAATAGTATGATATTGATGCAATATTAAGACATAATATTAATTTTGGAATGATGTTATGGTAATAAAACATGCGATTGAGAGTAAGACGTATTGTAATAATATAGTAATTACATTTATGTCTATTATGTTGTATGGAATAGGATGTGTCGTGTAGCATTGAACTCGGGTTTAAGGTACCCGGATTTGGGGGCATCACAATTGTTTTATTGGGAGTTATTTCGTTTGTTTTATAGTTTACCTCAAAAAATCCTAGATTCATATCTAGCGGTGAGGGGGTCCCACCTTTTAGCTATCAAAGGATTCTAACAATTGAATCACTTGATAGCCAATTTGGGATATAATGTCGGTTAGATCTGGATTACATCATCAATAGATCTATGGAATTCTAGTTCTATCTATCTCATCTCTTATATATATTCTAGATCCCTTTGCTAGATCTTATTGAAATGTAATAGTCCCTCAGAATGTCGACTTCGTTGTGCAATCTATGAATTAGGATCTTCGGGAGCCCTTTTCTAGATTTTACTCTCGTTTCAATGTACTGTTTATTATAATTTCGAATTACATGAGCCTAAGAATGGAGTCGGGGTCCTCGAATCGAACCTTGACATAATTCCCGCGATGGACATAGTTTTGATTGTAAAAGTTGTTATCCAATTATTGCACATGTAAATTTGGACCAAATCGATTCAGGTTATTAGAATAACCTTAAGCTAAAATTGAAAGTAATGAAAAATCTCGATTCATATTTGATGAACATGTTTTCCAAAATGTCAATCCAAAAAGTTTTTTTTATCAAAATCAAAACTAAAATGAACTTTTTCATCAAATCAAATCTTTCGTGCATAAGCTCAAAGAGGTTCGAAGTTGCTTTTAAAATAACGCACTTTTCACGATTTTGATTCGAAATTAAATCGCAATATCCTAGATTTTCTCCCGAATCAGACACACGAACACACACTTAGGAAAATATTAAGATGCGGTAACCGTGTTTTCATGAAAGTCGAGGGGTGCCTAACACCTTTTCCTCGCTTGAGCAAACCCTCGAACTCTATGAATTTCGATTTCAAGACCAATTTTATGGAGTCACATTTAGGGTCATATTTCGTTCAAATCTAAAATCCAAATAATTTGGTACATCCATTTGAATTGTTACCAACTGGTGACTCTGTCTAATTGGCCCTTCATTAAAATTAAACTTTCAAAACTCCGTCGGCATTTATGTCGACCTTTTCCTAAAAATCACCCTTTAAATAAAAAATAAAATAATAATAGTCAAAATCTTAAAGGGTATAAACAACATTTAGGAAAAAATTTCAGCGTCGACAATCTGTTAACCGTCAAATATATATATTCACTATGTTCCGAAGTCACCTAACATACTGTAGTCCACCGTGATCGGGTTATAAGTCGAGATAAGTCCTAAGGTAGGGCAGTGAATGGTTGTAGGCAAAGGGTCATAGGTATGAGTATACTTAAGGTATGAGGGTATGAATGAACGAACATAGTAAATAGTTACAAATCTAGGATTAAAAAGATGAATAGGTTATTTGGGTCTAGTTCGTCAGACGACTCTAGGTCAGCATTACCACCTGTCCCAGATATAGTTAATCAGGAAGAACATAGTTATGAAAACATAAGTCAAGCACTTAGTAACTGTAACGCCCTTGAAACTCGAGTCTTACCTTGAACCCGATTCCAACGCGTCACGGTACAATCCATACAACATAGGCTTACTAAAAATATGTAATTACAATAATATAACAACATATCCTCATCTAGTCCAAGCACGAAGACCTTAAATAAAACACTTATGACCAAGGTTGAATAAATACCATGATCCTTTACAATATCTCATGTGTGAATGCAAGGTTCAGATTCTGACTTTATCCAATCCCTGAATATTCGCAAGGTTATTCAATAACCAGTACATTCGTTATAAAAATGTCCTTTATACAACATCGACATCCTTGTAGTTTACTATAACAAGTAACTAACATAATCACATCATAAATACTATAATGGATAACCTTCATTTCTAACTCAGGGTTTACATAATCAAATTCACGTACATCATATACCGTCATCATAGCTAAATAATTACAGAAAAGGGACATTTAGGAACCTCTTGTTTCCATGCGCCTCTAATCCTTAACATCACGATATCAAGATAATTGCATTGCATCGTAAATCTACAAAAGTTTTATTTTTGCAAGAATGAGCACGACGGCTCAGCAAGAACTGACAGTTTTCACATTTCATGCTTCACGTAACACATAAGTTTGTATTTTATCCATGCACCATGATTCTCATACTATGTATCTTACTCATGCATTATAAATCTTATGCAATTCATCCATATATATGCATCATGTATCTCATAGCATAATTCATGCATCTCATATTGTATATTTACGATAATTCAAGTTCCACATAGAACAATATAGTCACATAATTGCACATTATGCACACTTTAATCATACTCTCATATAATCCACATAATAGTGAAAGATTTAGTAATCAAGTCATGTACATCAATACATTTAAACAAGTTAACAAGTTACTGAAAGAACTTGCCTTAAGCTTTCCTTGCTAAATTATGATGGCTCGTCCTTCAAATATCCTACACAATTTATTTAACAATAAAATACCAATTAGCCACTAAAAAGGCTTCATATAATGGTTTACAATATAACAACTCTTATCTCATATTGTTCGCGCATTATAAATTAATAAACGCGATTAACTCTAAAACGTTACTCGGTGTCGCGTCGTTTGAAAATGTTATGACCCTTATCAACATCAATACTTATTGGTTACATTTTCATACCTTATAATGTTTGTTTCATTTTGAATCGAAACATTATTTAAGTTCATTAACACTTTACACGATGTTTCGACGTTTATACTCCACACGTCCGATTCGCCTCATTTGAATATGCTTAGCATGCTCATACATTGGGTTATAACACTCTATTATGTTTCATTATTATTAAAAACAAAATATTAAACAAGGTTATACACACTTGCTATGGCGTTACGATGTTTGCACGTCCGTACGCCACACTTGTCTATTCGAACGCCCAAGTGACACGCGATTGCGTACGCTTGGCACGCCCATTTGAATTGTCTAATACTCAATGGTTAATATTAAGTATCATTATAACTCATAACATTCAGGTTATAGAACTTAGAACATCATTTAACATTGTCGGGAGCATTACATGTGCTTACGCGCATGCCCGACACCCTCCGATTGCCCCCAATTACACATCAGTCTTATAAATGGCCAATTTAGGCCATGCTATAGACCTCAAATTGAAAAACTCAAAGAACGAAATTTGTAGGTCTACTCGTTCTCTTTCCGAATCATCTTGAATCACCTCAATCCGAGTTCGTATGAGAAAGTTATGCCCGTTTTACTAAAGGACGTCAAAACTGACTTTTACCACCTGAGGCCTAGCGCCCCGGCACTGTAACTAAGTCTAATACCAGCGCCCCGGCGCTGTATGCAGGAGGTTATGGTGCTCGTTTGCCCAGAAAATGCAGATTTCTTCCTTCGTGTAATCCGACCTTTCTTCACTCCAACCTTCATAACTTCCTCTATACACGTTCAAATTGGTCCAAACCGGACTCTATGGACTCCTAAGACATAGAGCTACAACATATCAAAAATTTAGAGCTATCCATTAATATTAACATGGCCAAATCTTAGGCCAAAGTATCAACTCATGCTATATTTTCATGTTCTTGGTGTTCTTCGTGTTGTTCACAAAAATCTTCACCAAATCTTCGTTTTAACTTCTTTTTACTCCATTCCAACTAAACTCATAACCCATGGAAGTACAACATTATAACAACAAATAAATTAACCAAACATCAAATCAAAGCTACATGTCCTCTAAATCGTCCAAAAGTCCAAGTTCTTCATGTTCTTCATCCTTTAAGCATGGGTTCAGATTTTTCTTCATTTTTGTTCCACTTTAATGTTATTAATGGCTTACAAGGTCTCTTGGAAACATTATTAAGAAACCCCAACCAACAACAACAACAAAAATCGCAAGAAAACTCAAAACCCATCACAAAAGCTTGAAAAGCTTACAAAACTCAAAAATGGGGAGGGAGAAGGTGTGAAGAGGATGACTACCTCTTGAATGGTTCTCCTTGATGCTATTGGACTCTACAAGAGCTTGAAGCTCTCCTTCTTTCCTCTCCTTGGCCTCCCGAGCTCCTCCTTCTTCTCCTCTTCTTTCTCCCGCATGCTTCTTCTTCTCTTCTTGTTCTTCTTCTTCTTCTTCATTTCCTGCAACTCTCTCTCTCTTTCTCCCTCTCTCTCTCTCTAAAATCTGCAGAACTTGGAGGGAATGGGTGGAATGGGAGAGTGGATGAATTTTGGGAAGAAGTGGGAGAAATGGGTTAATGGCTCAATGAGCTTGCCGGCAATACTCCCCCATGCTCTCATTTGATTGGTCTAAATTGAGGAATTGGTTCCCTCTTGGTGTAACAAGCCAAAATAAATACCCAAATACACAAAAATATATCTGAAAACTCTCACTTTTGTACCAAAACTGGTAAATAAATCTACCCAAAATTAAAATAGGTATTAGCACAAATATTAGGATGGGTAAAAATAATTATTATGGGATTTGTCCAAATATTCGGAACAACCATTTAATACATTTCGGATACGGATAAAATCACGTATCAGCTCAAATAAAATTTCTGACACTTGGAAAAATTATTCGTACGCATACACGTATTTATGAAATTATTCAACATCGAAAAAAACACAAAAATTTTATGGTGTGAATAGTGCCTCGGGAAACGTGCCCCGTGAATAGTGATTTTGTGATCTTTCGCAAAATCAATTATCCACTCCTACGATTCAATAACGCATAAAACTTCATACATTGACATCATCCAGGTTATAAAATAACCTTAAAGGACATCACATAAAAATAATAATTAATTCATTTAATAATATTAATAAACCCAAATTACAAGGGCATTCACGATTCGCGATTGCTGCTCTTCACGATTAACTCCCCATAATCATATACATCATCGCACATATATCTCACCCATAATTCGGGTTAGCGTCTTTACAACAATTAACTCGCTTAATAATATTATCCTTCAACTATTTATTTAATCTAATAAATAGTACTCTAGCGATAATGCTCGAAACCACCCAATTAGCTTTTACGAAAACTTCCATACTTACTAATCATTGCCTACACATAATCTAGATTATAATATAACCTTTAAACGCTTAACACATAATATTATTAATAAAAGTCTATTTTATTCAATAATATTCATAAGCTCGAATTACCAAGTTACCCACGATTCATGATCGTTACAATAATTAACTATTAACTCATTCATTTTGAATCTACGTATATATTTTACATTTATATATATACATGAAATTCAGATAAGGCACACTTAGAAGAGGGGGGGTTGAATAAGTGTGGACACAGACTATTACCAATTTAAAAATTTATAAAACACTTTTGAATTCAGCCTACTAGATTGATGAATGCAGTCTACTGAATGAATATGGTCGACTGAATTGAATCTTAAAAAGCAATTTGGTCTACTGTATTGATTAATGCAGCCTACTGAATGAATACAGTTAACTGGATTGAACTTTTTGATTAAGAAAATATCTTGGTGATTTTATAAATAAAAAAATATTCAAGTTTTCTTACAATTAAGAAAATTTACTAACTTTGGATAATTAAAATATAGCAAGTAATAAAAATCAACACCAAGATTTTTTTTACGTGGTTTGGCTATTACCCTCTATAATAATAGCCTACTCCACGTCCAATACCAACTAGTATTGGAGACTAACTTTTATTAAAAATAATTCCGTTACAAGACAGATTCTAACAAATTTTGAATTTACAAAAAATTCACTTGAGCACTTTTGCTCCTTGTGCACCAATGCACCACTTAAGCACCTATGCTTCCTTGAATCTGTATGTAAACAAATCTTAATCCACCTGGATTATCTTAATCCACCTGGATTAAATTCCTTTAGACAACACTTAGTCTGAAAAATTAAAATTACAATAATAGAGATCTAATGATCAAAGCAAATAAGCAATTTTAACAATACAAGGCTCAACTAATGCATGCAATGATCAATTAAATATAGAAGGATATTACCAGTTTATAGCTCACGAAAATATACTGAACAGTATCAGAATATATAAAGCACAGCAGTAAATTTTTTTAATAATAGCACCAATATGAAGAATATCTCTTTTTAGTATATGATCGGTACACTGTAGGAGTTGTTGTTGTTTATGATCTGATTACTCCATGCAATTTATAGGCTTTAAAAAAATATATCTGTTGCATCCTTCTGATTTGTAAACGTTGCAACTAAAACAATCCTTATCATGATTTAACGTTGCAATCAAACAGGCCTTATCAAAAACCTCCTGTTAGCATTCTTCTTGAAAACAAGATATTTAATCTTTATCACAATATCCGGATATAAACAAAATCCTTCCAACTGATCCGGCTAATTAATACTACCAAGTCAAAGATAATGATCACACATCAATGTCCATCTTATCTCTTTTTCCAAGATTGCCGCCATAGGATATGTGAGTATTATGATTCCAAGATATTTAATAATGCTAACTGCCACACGTTTCATATACCAATAAAGCATGCCAAAATGTTTATAGTCCATCATGCATAAATCAATGTGAAACATTAATTAATTAATATGCATGTATCTCGGTTGTGCATATATAAAATCAACAAACGTGTACCATTGTCATGCATAATTTAGTAACTAAACATTACTATAGTCAGGCATACCACTCAGCACATAATTTATGACAATCATAGATTAATGCACAAATATTATGTCCTAGAGCCTTGTATTGAAAAATTAAATATTTGCAATGACCTTACATATTTTTCTTAAGACCCAAAACAATCTTCAATCTTCCTTGAATAAACCATCAGTTCTTCTTGAAATAATTTCCTGAAATTCACACCAAGCAATTTAGTAATATTAAACAGATCATCATCAAAATATTAGGTTTAGAATATGACAAAGTCAACATTCTCCCCCTTTTTGATGATGACAACATAAATTCTTAATATTCCACTAATGCTCCCCCTAAATTTATGCATAGCTTTAGTTTTAGGAAATAATAATTTCAGGAAACAAATCCATATGAACTGCATGTGTTAGTAGCATATTTAAATATCATCTCATAATACCATAACCAAATATCATAAGCATATTAAACCAATTGTCTTAACAAACAGGCATTTAAAACCAATCATGCCTGTCAAAACATCACAGAAACCATAGTATCACAGTCTTAAAATAATAAACCATCAAAAGAAACCAGAAACCAAAGTATGTTGTTAAAATTGAAATAATCTCTCCCCCTTTGTCATCAGGCAAAAAGAGAAAGAGTGAGCAAATTCAATCAATGTCTTCAAGGTGTACTTTTTGTGCAGAGCGAGAGGTGAAGTAAGCACGGTGCCGAATGCGGTGAAGACGTTCAGCAAGTGTGAGTTCCTTGGCAAAGCGAGGTGGTCTGGGGATAAAGGTGGAAGGAGGAATCTCCATATCCAGAAAATCATCCTTGAACTCCGCTGTCCAATTGAACATTGGCCATTCTGGAATGGTGGAGTACATGGTTTGAAAATGTAGCTTTCTCCCCACATCATTAAATCTGGTTGCCATGAAATCTGCAAGTTCACCAACTTGATAACTTATAAATTTAACCTCTTGACTTAACTGGGATGTATTTCTATTGAATTTCTTTTGAAGGGCCTCAACCATAGCTAAAGTTTGGAGCTCAAAACCTGCCTGAAGATCAATGAACTCATCTTCAACACGATTATATAACTTATTAATTTCAGGTGCATCCATTGGCAATTTTCCTTTTTCAAGAATCTCAACTCGATTCCTAATCTCAGCCAAGTCAGTTTTCATGGAGATTTGATTTTGTAAAATCTCAGTTAAAATGTTCAAAATATCAGTTCCATGAGTATTTGGCAGAGAGGTGGAAGAAGTATCTGGAGTTGGAGAAATAGGAGGAGGAGTAGGATGAAGACGAACAAATTTTTCGGCAAGAAAAGTGAGATGGGATTAAGTAAGACTGGCAGAATCTATGAAGTCATTGTTTGAAACAGAAATTTCATCATCAAGAAAATTTTGAAATGTTTAAAAACTTTGGTTAAAAACTTACTGTAAGGAAGACATTTTTTAGATTGTCGAATGCAACTGAGCATATGAGACAACATCATTTGAGAGAGATTAAATGATTTTCCCTTGAGAATCATAGCCACAACCACTAAATCCAGGTAGGTAAAATCTGCCCTACCACCAAGTCTAGGAAACAGATTATACCTAACTATTTTATGAAGTACACATGCAGTTGTGCATACATTCACAGTTTTTGGAAGAAATAATTCAGTAAGAGAAAAATCATTCATCACTATATGAAGTTGTTCCATAGGAGGAAAAGGAATGTTTGCAACACCTTTTAAAGTAAACGGACAGGGTCCAGCAGAGGAAATACCGAGGATACTACCAAAATCAATACTAGTGAAAAATAAGGACTTTCCCTGAACATACGTTGTATAACAATCTCCATTGCACTCAAGATTTGTATAAAACTGCTGAACTAACCGGGGATATGCAATAGTAGGAGGAAACAACATTGAAGATATTTCACAGGAATTGAAAAGGTTTTCTAAAATAGAGTTTGTGAAATAGAATCGATCCAGAGTTTTCTCATAAACGAATTGCTTGGTAGCAATCGATTGTTTGAAACGTGTTTCAAAGCTGTAACCCCTGAAAAAAATTTCGGGTATATCAGAAGAAGATGAGAACGGGTTTACCATGATTGAAGGAGATTCAGGCTGAGAAGTTGTATGGCCTTCATGTACTGATTGTTTCGACTCCCTTTGTTGAAATGGTTCGTCTTCTGAAGCTTTTAAGAAAGAAAAACTTGAATCAGAGTCATCAGAAAGTACGGTTGCGTCGGACGACACATGCATCGACGATTTCTTGAGCTTCCGTTTGGGTTTCATCTTTGTTCCAGAAACATTCTTTAAAGAAGATCCATCATCCGTTGATTTACCGGAAGACTGTTTGCTTGCTCTGGTTTTCATGTTTCAAAGGGTTTGAGATGAGAAAAGCTAAAGGTTTTGATCTGGTTTAAGAAAGAGAGAGAACTAAAGAACTGATATCAAGATCTGAAGTTATAAAGAAAGAAAAAATATAGAAATAGAAGTTAAGTAGGATACTGATTTTGAAAGACGTGTGTCTTTTCAACTTCTATGACTATACGGCTACTTTTTCGGTTTCCAAGGATAATTTGAATCTTTACGTAAACTTAGAAGTCGATAATTAATACTCAGTGATTATTAGATACATGTAACCAAAATAATCTAAAGAGATAAGAGATATTAAACAGATATATTTTAACAGATATGATGCAGAGAATATTAACCAAAATATAATAACTATGATGATTATACCATGCACATACCAAGTTCTCTTCTAAGCATACAAAACCTTTCCTCACTCAAAGGTTTAGTAAAAATATCTGCTAATTGTTTTTCTGTAGGAATAAAAACTAATTTTACTAATCCTTTTGAAACATTATCTCTTAAAAAATGATGTCTTACCTCTATATGTTTTGTTCGTGAATGCAAGACAGGATTTTTTGAAATATCAATAGCACTAGAATTATCACAATATATAGGCACATTATTGCATATTATATCAAAATCACATAAAGTTTGTGTCATCCATAATATTTGAGAGCAACAACTCCCTGCAGCTAAATATTCTCCCTCAGTTGTTGATAAAGCAACTGAAGTTTGCTTTTTACTATGCCATGAAACAAGACTTTGTCCCAAAAATGTACAAGCACCATTTAGGAACGCGCTTTTTACATCCATTTGATAAAGCTTAAATTTCTTGTAACAAGCAAATGCTAATAAAATTCGGATAGATTCTAGCCTTGCAACTGGAGCATAGGTCTCTTCGTAGTCAATCCCTTCTTGTTGATTATATCCTTGAGCCACTAGCCTTGCTTTGTTTTGCGGAGTGATTGTCCCATGCTCATCAAGCTTATTCTTAAATACCCATTTTGTTCCGATGATAGAAGTATCTTTAGGAGGAGGCATTAATTCCCAAACTTGACATCGTTCAAATTGTTGGAGTTCTTCTTGCATTGCCATTAGCCAACTTTCATCAAGAATGGCTTCTTTAGCATTCTTTGGCTCAACTTGTGATAAGAATGCAGAGAATGCACATTGATTTTGTAAACCTCTTCGTGTGGTAATTCCTTTGTTTATATCCCCAATGATATTTTTCGGTGGATGATTCTTGAGATATCTTGTTGTTTTTGGCATCCGTACATTATGTATTTCTTCTTCTGGTTGGGAAAAATCTTCCTCAAGTTCTTGTGTTGTTCCTTGTTCTTCTCCTGGTGTATTTTCTAATTCAGCTTGCTGGATTTGTTCATTTGGCTTGCTGAATAGATTTTTCCGGTTTGCTGGATTCACTGTAATCTCCAAATTACCTGCATCCTCTTCTCTTTCTTTTGGAAGATCATTGTTAGTCTCATTAAAAGTTATATGAATAGATTCTTCAACACATAGCTTATATGTATTAAATACACGATACGCCTTACTATTTTGTGAATAACCAATGAAAATACCTTCATAAGATTTAGCATCAAATTTTCCCAAGTTATCACTAGTATTCAATATATAACATCTAGAGCCAAACACTTTGAAATAACTAATATTAGGAATTTTGTTATTCAAGAGTTCATAAGGAGTTTTCAAAATGATAGGACGAATAAGAACTCTATTTAATACATAACAAGAAGTATTTACAGCCTCTGCCCAAAACTTCTTAGGAAGTTTGCTTTCTTGTAAGAGAGTTCTAGCTGTTTCTTGAAGTGTTATATTCTTTCTTTCCACAACTCCATTTTGCTGAGGTGTTCTTGGAGCTGAAAACTCATGGCTAATACCTTTTTGATCACAAAATATAATAAAGTCTTTTTAAAATTCGGTACCATGATCACTCCGAATTTTTATAAGTTTGAGACTATACTTAGTCTCTAAACTTCTTATCAATTTCTCAAATTCTTTAAATGCTTCATCCTTGGTTCTTAAGAACAACACCCAAGTATATCTAGAAAAAATCATCTACTATTACAAATGCATAAAACTTACCATTAATACTAGCATGCCTTTCAGGACCAAATAAATCAAGATGAAGTAGTTGTAAAGGAGAGGAAGTTGATACCATGTTCTTTTGCTGTAAACGAAGTTTCTTACTTGTTTCCCAAGTTGGCAAGGAACACATATTCCTCTCTTTTCATACTTTATCTTTGGCAACCCTTTGACAAGATTCTTTGAGGATAATTTCTTGATTAAATTCCATGTGAACATGTCCCATCCTCTTATGCCATAGGTTAGCCACGTCTTGCACAGTTTGGTAGACATAGTTCTTCATCCTGTAGCTCAAAATCAATAGTATATATATTTCCTTCCCTTTGTGCCACTAGAATAGTATTGTTAGTACCATGAGTAATAGTGCATTTTTCTTTTTCAAAGATAAACTTGTGATGACCATTATCCATTAATTGACTAACACTTATAAGATTAAATTCAATTCCACTAACAAGATGAACATTGTCAATATTAACCTTACCATTACCAATTTTACCTTTCCCAACAATCTCACAGGTTCGATTGTCTCCAAAAGTAACCGTTCCATTTTTCTTTTTGGTCTTTAGTTCCATGAACTTCGACTTATCACCAGTCATGTGCCGTGAGCATCCACTATCAAGAATCCATTTTTGAGATGGAACCTTGGCCTTGAAGCAAACCTGTCAAGAAAAATTAATTCATCTTTTTGGTACCCATATCTTTTTGGGTCCATTTGCGTTAGTTGCATATAAATATCCCTTCTTAATCCATACCTTTTTAACCTTTTGTTTCTTCGAACAATTTATATCCAAATGACCTTTTATACCACAATTTTTGCATGTAGTGAAAGGAGAACAATAATTCAATTTGAAACGAGACTTGGATTTAAGCATTTGTACATTCCCGGTTTTACGAGAGGGATTATAACCTATCCCTTGTTTGTCAAAACTAGGTCTTTGCTTTCCCAACATAACAGTTAGGTTTTCTTCACCTTGGACAAATACTTTTGGCAAGAGATAGTTTTAATGAATCTACTTCCTTTTGAAGTTCATCAGAAGGAACAGATTTACATAGAGATTTATCACTAAATGCATCAATACAAACATCTCGCATTTTTAGCTCATTAGTCAATTTCTCAACTTCCTTGTTCAAGTGAGTCACCTTGTTAAAAAGAATTTTGTTGTAATTTTCAAGATAGTCATTTTTTGCAATCAAAACCTTTTCTTCTTTACAAGATGACTCCTTCTCAATTTCTTTCTTTTCATCTATTAAAGAATCAACTTCACACATTAATGTATTTACTAATTCTTTTAAACATGCATTCTTTTCTCTTAATCTCTCATTTTCTGGTTTTAAAGAATTAAACTCATAAATAGATACCTCATTTGATTCACCTTCAATTCCCACGAAGCACACTTGAGCAATTTCATCCTTGGCATCAACCTCGACTTCGGATTCATCTTCATCACTCCAAGTGACAAGAGCTTTGTTTCTTTTATTATCCTTGAAGTTCATTTTTCCTTTATTCTTAAGTTGAAAGCAATCCTTCTTGAAGTGCCCTGGTCGTCCACATTCATAACATGTCTCCTCAGTTTGCTTTCCTTTGCCTTTATTTGAGTTGAAGATATTCTTCCGTTTGTTCTTTCTTTGCAATAGTCCTTTGAGTCTTCTTGACATCATGGCTATTTCTTCATCCGTATCATCATCAAACTTTTCTTCATTCCCTGCATTAAGAGCTAAAACCTTTCTTCGAGGAGTTTCATCCTCATCATCATATCTTTTTAACGGATGTTCATATTCCTCAAGTTCACCAAAAAGAGTTAGAGTATCCATAGTAGAAATAGTGGAAGAATCTTGAAGAGTAGTAATCTTAGAAGCAAACCTTTTGGGCATTGCCCGAAGTAACTTACGATTAATCTCACTTTGTGGAATAGTTTTGTCAAGTAGCTTCAATGAATTTAGCAGCACTAGAAACCTTGCTTGTGCCATCTTTATGGTTTCGTCTTTCTCAAGTTTAAACATTTCATAGTCATGCATGAGCATGCTAAGTTTAACTTCACGCACCTTGGATGTTCCTTCATGGCTTACTATAAGAGTATCCCAAATTTCTTTAGCTGTGTTGCATGAAGATACTTTGTCAATCTCGGACTGTACCATGCCGCTTAGTAGAGTGTTCATAGCTCTTGAATCATAGGAAACCATAAAAGTTTCGGTTGAATCCATTTCTAGTAGAGTCTTTGGAGTACCGTCATCTTTTCTTGGAATCACTGGTCCATTCTCCACGACCCACCATTCCCAAGGATCCCTTTTTAGGTAAATCCTCATTCGAAATTTCCAGAAGTTGTAATTTTCTGTTCCATACAGCAGTGGTGGTCTATTGGTTGATTGACCTTCTTGATTGTTGTTTCCAAACTGTGCCATGTCAGAATCTTTCCCTACAAGTCACCTTTAAGACCAAGTAAGTAGAGCCAAGCTCTGATACCAAATGAAATTCAGATAAGGCACACTTAGAAGGGGGGTTGAATAAGTGTGGACACAGACTATTACCAATTTAAAAATTTATAACACACTTTTGAATTCAGCCTACTAGATTGATGAATGCAGTCTACTGAATGAATATGGTCGACTGAATTGAATCTTAAAAAGCAATTTGGTCTACTGCATTGATTAATGCAGCCTACTGAATGAATACAGTCAACTGGATTGAACTTTTTGATTAAGAAAATATCTTGGTGATTTTATAAATAAAAAAATATTCCAAGTTTTCTTACAATTAAGAAAATTTACTAACTTTGGATAATTAAAATATAGCAAGTAATAAAAATCAACACCAAGATTTTTTTACGTGGTTCGGCTATTACCCTCTATAATAATAGCCTACTCCACGTCCAATACCAACTAGTATTGGAGACTAACTTTTATTAAAAATAATTCCGTTACAAGACAGATTCTAACAAATTTTGAATTTACAAAAAATTCACTTGAGCACTTTTGCTCCTTGTGCACCAATGCACCCCTTAAGCACCTATGCTTCCTTGAATCTGTATGTAAACAAATCTTAATCCACCTGGATTAAATTCCTTTAGACAACACTTAGTCTGAAAAATTAAAATTACAATAATAGAGGTCTAATGATCAAAGCAAATAAGCAATTTTAACAATGCAAGGCTCAACTAATGCATGCAATGATCAATTAAATATAGAAGGATATTACCAGTTTATAGCTCACGAAAATATACTGAACAATATCAGAATATATAAAGCACAGCAGTAAATTTTTTTAATAATAGCACCAATATGAAGAATATCTCTTTTTAGTATATGATCGGTACACTGTAGGAGTTGTTGTTATTTATGATCTGATTACTCCGTGCAATTTATAGGCTTTAAAAAAATATATCCGTTGCATCCTTCTGATTTGTAAACGTTGCAACTAAAACAATCCTTATCATGATTTAACGTTGCAATCAAACAGGCCTTATCAAAAACCTCCTGTTAGCATTCTTCTCGGAAACAAGATATTTAATCTTTATCACAATATCCGGATATAAACAAAATCCATCCAACTGATCCGACTAATTAATACTACCAAGTCAAAGATAATGATCACACATCAATGTCCATCTTATCTCTCTTTCCAAGATTGCCGCCATAGGATATGTGAGTATTATGATTCCAAGATATTTAATAATGCTAACTGCCACACGTTTCATATACCAATAAAGCATGCCAAAATGTTTATAGTCCATCATGCATAAATCAATGTGAAACATTAATTAATTAATATGCATGTATCTCGGTTGTGCATATATAAAATCAACAAACGTGTACCATTGTCATGCATAATTTAGTAACCAAACATTACTATAGTCAGGCATACCACTCAGCACATAATTTATGACAATCATAGATTAATGCACAAATATTATGTCCTAGAGCCTTGTATTGAAAAATTAAATATTTGCAATGACCTTACATATTTTTCTTAAGACCCAAAACAATCTTCAATCTTCCTTGAATAAACCATCAGTTCTTCTTGAAATAATTTCCTGAAATTCACACCAAGCAATTTAGTAATATTAAATAGATCATCATCAAAACATTAGGTTTAGAATATGACAAAGTCAACAATACATATTAAGCTCATCAATTTAATCACATAAATATATATAACGCATATATATAATCAAACACGACTCATAATAAGAATTATTCTATATTAAATTCTTATTATAATTATTCTCGAAAATTCGGGTTGTCACATCCTTCCCTCCTTATAAGAATTCTGTCCTCGGAATCACAAATATCGAACCTCTCTTACTCGGTTTGCGTAAACCTTCTTCCAAAATTTTGTCGTTGAATTATTTCAACGCATTACTATATAATAGGGTTTTACATCGCCTATTTAATCCACTTCCTTAACAAATTCTTGTAGGTTTTATTCTATAACCTTTATCAACTCAATTATACTCTGAGTATTATCCTTTCTTTAATCCATCAATTTCTTTTTCTAAGGATCATTGTATGACACAATCATCATAATAATTTAATATCATAATTTGCTAACTCATAAACATTCGGGATATTACAATAACTGGAACATACCAAGTGTCTCTCCAAGAGAGATATATAAGTCAACGTTTCTTAATAATTTCAAGTCAGATTATAATATTAAAACTGTTGAAAAGGTTTATGCCATTAATAAAGAATATGAGACTTGTAGTCTTTTAACCCCTGATGTTATTAAAAAACATAGGAAAAAGGGTTACGATTTCATTCATTTAGGATTAATTCAAGTAGCAGTTAAACCTTTAAACATTAAAGGCATTAATTCAAGCATTTACTTGTGTCTTCGTGATGCAAGATTTCTTAATTATTTTCCAAGCATAATAGGCATTATGGAGTCAAGCCTGCATAATGGTCCTATTTATTTTAATTGTTTTCCTGATTTCACTCTAAGTTTAAGTGATCCAAGCTTATTAAAAGCGTTATCTTTAAATATTAAAACTTCTGGTGAAATTACCTAGATGATGGAAGGTTCTCAAGCCATCGCATTAATTTATCACACTTATTATAAAATCATGAAAACAAATTTAAATGTTCATGCACTTAATAAAAGTCCTAAAGGTCAAACTGTTTTAATTCAAAGCAGTACTAGTGATGCTAATATCCAGATTCCAAGAACTATTCTCTGGAAAGATATTACTTTACACAATAGGTGGACTTTGCCCACTGAAGTTTCCCAAAGGCCAGTCACAAATAATTTATTAAATATTGAAAATGTTAGGCAATTTTCTGATGGTACTGTACAAATCAACTTTGAACGTACTAGAATACCATTAATAATTGAAGATTATAATAGTACCACAGCTCCTTCTGAAACTTCTTCTAGAAGAGATGCTTAAACGACTAGTAATGTCTCTATTCAAGATATTAAAATGAAAGGTGTTTTAAATGATGGTCAAACTAGTCATCCCTGTTACACAGCTAATGAATCTATAGATGATGAGCAATCATCTCCTACACAAACTGATTTTGAGGCCCCTATTTGTCATCAATTAAGGGTCATTTCTAAAGAATTTAATTTAGATTGGAATTATCTGGCTGATGATTTCAATTCTAAAGAAAATAAAATTAATAGACATATTTTCCGAGCTAATCACCCGGAAAAAGAACGAGAAAAAATAGTTAATAGATGGAAAAGATTTATTAGAGATGAAAAATAAACATTACATTTTTTAATTGGTATGAAAAATATCATGGTAAGTGTAATGTTTTAACAAAAAATAAATGGACTAAAGAAGATAAGTCAAAAGTCTTTTCTAGTCATCCCCCTTTAGAAACAAACATCATACTAGTCAAAAACACGTCTGTTGTTGCCATCCCTTTTAAAATTTCAGATGGTAATAAAGACGAAAAGAAAATTATTGAACAAAACAATTTTACTAACCAGTGCCTAGCTGTTATAGGTAAACAGTTAGATAAAATTGAAGAAAAATTTGATGAAACGATTGTTAAAAATCCGAATAGCAAAATTGAGCAACGTTTACTTAAACTTCCTGAAAATAGGTCAAGTTTAGGTTTACCCAATAAAGATGATTTAGTCGCTAAACAGTTAGATAAAATATTTAAAAAATTACAAGAAAGAGGTGAGCCCAGTACCCTCGCCACTATTGACCAAGTCAGTAATAATTCATAGTCAAGTTATGACTCAGATTCTGATTCAACCACAAATAGTAATCAATCTATTATTAATCAGTTGAATAAGTTAACCTTTAATCATTCCAGTATTATAAAAAATTGGTATACTAGACCTACTCCTCCAAATCTACAATTTGAAGAGAGAAATCTAGATAATCAATTTTTTGTATCCTCTAATAAAATATACAAATGGAACATTGATGGATTAAGTGAACAAGAAATACTAAACAAACTTAATCATATGTCCATGGTAGCTAATAGTTACATCACCAATTATAGAAACCTAGCCCAGTCAGATATTGTTGAACTACTAGTGAGTGGTTTCACTGGTATTCTTAGGTCTTGGTGGGAAAAACACCTTACCGAAGACGCTAGAGTTACTATAATTTACGCTATTCAAAGAGATGAAGAAGGAAATCCTATATTCAATGAAGAATTAGGAATTGGCCATCCAGATAGAGTTAACACTCTAATTTATACAATAATAAAACATTTTATTGGAACTCCTAGTAATATTACAGAAAGAATTCATGATCAGTTAAGTAATCTTACTTATCCCACTTTAAGTGATTTTAGATGGTATAAAGATGTTTTTACTTCTCGAGTCATGATGAGAAACGATAGTAACAAACCATTCTGGAAAGAAAAATTCGTTAATGGTTTACCCAATTTATTTGCTCACAAAGTTAGAGAAGCTCTAAGTAAAGATTTAGGTTTTATTGACTATGACAATTTAACCTATAGTGATATAATAAGCCAAATTCAAAAGTTAGGTTTAAAAATGTGTATCGATTTTAAACTAAGTAAACAAGCTAGAAAAGATAAAAGGAAAGCTAAATACGAGTTAGGAACATTTTGTAAATAATATGGTTTACCTCCTATTGCTCCCTCTAGAAGAAAGCATAGGCATAAACATGAGTCTCACAAAAGTCATAAAAGGCATAGGCATAAACGCCATCACAGTAAAATCAAAGATAGTTACTATACTAAACCAAAATCTAGTAAAAAACATTCCAGTAAAAGAAAAAGTTATGACAAAAGTAAAGTAATTTATCACAATTGTGGTCAAAAAGGTCATTATAAAAATGAATGTAAGGTAAAACAAAAATTGAATCAGCTAAAAATCTCCAATGAAGATTCTGAACAAATTTTAGAATTATTAAGGACTGAGAATAATTTTGATATTGAAAATTATCCGGATATCCCTTATGATTCTAATAGTAACACCACTAGTAATTCGAATAGTTAATCTGATGAAGTTACTTTATGTACAGAAGATTGTACAAATAGTTGTTGCGTTAAAAGATTAAATGTATTAACTAAAGATGTTGAAGAACAATCTTTGTTGATAGATTTAATTAGTAAAATCACAGATCCTTAGTTAAAAGTCCAATACATGTCTCAGTTAAAACAATTGTTAACAAAAGACACTAGTGAAAAGGATAGGTTAAAAAAGAATAAAGAGAACCCTATCTTTAGTTTAAATAAGACTCTAGATAGATTCAAAGTACCATTTAAAGAAGTCACGTTACCAGAATTAAATCAAGAAGTTAATATCCTTAAAAAGGAGATCTCTAAGCTTAAATTAGAAATCCCTAAGCTAAAAGAAGAGATTAATGAGATTAATAAAAATTTAAAAGGTAAAGATAAAGTCCTTCAAATTAATGGGTCTTCAGAAGATGAGGAGGCTGAACAAGCTGAATCTTCTACTCAAAGTGAGATAGATTTAATTAATTTACAAGGATTTTCTGTTAAAAGATTAAAGGACATTACTATTCAAAAATGGTATATCAAAATAACTTTAGTTATTAATAAAATATTTATCCTTGAATTACCTGCCCTAGTTGACACGGGTGCAGATCTGAATTGCATTCAAGAAGGGTTAATTCCTACTAAATATTATGAGAAAACTAATGAAAGGTTAATTTCAGCTAATGGTAGTAACATGGAAATAAAATATAAGTTACCTAAAGTTCATATTAGTCAAGACAAAATGTGCTTTAAAACCTCGTTTGTTTTAGTTAAAAATATGACAGATAAGATAATCTTAGGATTACCTTTTATTTATCTACTTTATCCTTTTACTACTAGTACAGAAGGATTAAGCAGTAAACACTTAGGTAAAACAGTCATGTTTAAATTTATTACTAAACCAAAAGAAAGAGATTTAAAAATAATTCAAGAGGAATCTATTTCTAAATCTTTGAATCTTTTAACTAATAAACCCAATCAGTTAAGATTTCTTAAAGAAGAAATTAAATATAAACAAGTTGAAAAACAATTAACTGATAGTAAAACCCAAGAAAATATAGAAAATTTAAAAAACTATCTTAGAGAAAACCTTTGTTCAGATTTCCCTAACGCCTTCTGGCATAGGAAGAAACATATTGTTAGGCTACCTTATGCTAAGGAATTTAAAGAGCATTTAATTTCTACTAAGGCTAGACCAATACAAATGAATCATGAACAAATGGAGTTATGTAAAAAAGAAATTAATGAACTACTTAGTAAAGGGTTAATTCGGCCCAGTAAATCTCCCTGGTCTTGTCCAGCCTTCTATGTTAATAATGAAGCTGAGAAAGAAAGAGGTGCTCCACGTTTAGTTATTAATTACAAACCATTAAACAAAATCCTAGAATGGATTAGGTATCCTTTGCCAAATAAGAAAGATCTTCTTAATAGGCTTAGTAACACCACTATATTTAGTAAATTTGATTTAAAGTCAGGATTTTGACAAATTCAAATTGATGAGAGAGATATGTATAAGACTGCCTTTACCACTCCCTTTGGTCATTATGAATGGAATGTAATGTCATTTGGTCTTAAAAATGCCCCTAGTGAATTCCAGAATATCCTTAACGATATTCCAAACCCATTAAGTCATTTTGCTATTGTTTACATCGATGATATTCTCATCTTTAGTAAATCCATTGAAGAACATCATAAACATTTGAATTCATTCTTCAAAACAGTTAAAAATAATGGTTTGGTCCTTTCACCAACCAAGTGTAGTCTTTTTCAGACTAAAGTCAGGTTTCTTGGTCATATGGTTTATCAAGGATTAATTAAGCCAATTGATCGAGTTATCCAATTTGCAGATAAATTTCCTGATAAAATCAATGATAAAACCCAACTCCAAAGATTTTTAGGATCTCTTAACTATATCGGAGAATTCTATAAAGATCTTCGATTAATTTGTAAACCTTTATTTCAGCGATTGCAAGACAATCCTCCTCCTTGGACTGACGTTCATACTTCTGTCGTCCAACAAGTTAAAAAATATGTCAAGAAGTTGCCTTGTCTTGGCATCTCAAATGATTCAGCATTTAAAATCATTGAAACGGATGCTTCTGATGTTGGCCATGGAGGCATTCTTAAGCACAAGTTAACCCCTACTTCTGCTGAACAAATTGTTCGGTTCCACTCAGGCAAATGGGATCAAACGCAAGCCAAATACAACACGATTAAAAAGGAAATTTTATCTTTAGTATTATGTATTAACAAATTTCAAAATGATATATTAAATCAAAAAAATTTGGTCAGAATTGACTGTAAGTCAGCAAAATATATTTTAGAAAAGGATGTTAAAAATATAGCTGCAAAACATGTTTTTGCCAGATGGCAATATTTATTAAGCATTTTTGAATTTGATATTGAATATATTAAAGGTAGTAACAATTCAATTCCATATTTTCTGACTAGAGAATTTATTAATACAGGTAACCCAAACATTTCCCAATGAGTGTTAGAGGTGTTAGTCGTGGGTCGGGTCGCCCTACAGGCCCAAATAACCAGCCCAAAGGAACCTTGGTTCCACACCCAGTAAATCCTATTGATAAGCCCAATGTAGTAAATAGGTTTCAAGTTCTTGGTTCAATCCCAAAACCATATAATTCGGTTTTGGCCAGTCAACCCAAGTCAATTGACCCTTACTGTTCATCATCTTCTAGTAATCCTAGACCTCAGAGTCTGAATTTCCAATACATTCCTGGTTATCAAGTCAATCTCTTTCACATTGAGTCTTTTATGACTCCAAAAGATGATCCAGTAATCCTTGCCTCCAAGTATTTTCCGCCTGGATGGCATTTTATTCCTCAAGCTCCTTATAAATCTCTTAAGTATTATAAGGATATTCTTGTTCAAATTGAGTCAATCCTCATCAAACCGATATTTGATCAGAATGATGAATCTAAAGTCATTTTTCATTCCCTTTTATATTAAAAAGATTATCTCAATGCTTGATTGGGATAGTCATCCTTCTGATTTAGAAAAATTAAATGATAGTGATCATTATTTTTTTTTATGATTATATTGAAGCTTGGGATAAGATATTCTTACACCAAAATTCATCTTTTAGTCATTCATGGTTTATTCAATTCGACCACAAATTTAAAAGTCAAATACCCTTGTGGTTCACTCGTTGGTGGTCTAGATATGGTTCCTCCTTTGATATCTTTCCCCAAGAGTTAAAATCACAAATCACCCATTTTACTTGCCATAGTAAATACAATAAAAAATTTGAAGGTATTCCTGAATTGCTTCAGTTTGTATCCAAATATAAAATCCCTTGGATATTAAAATGGCAATACAACCTTCAATCTCCAGTCACCGAAATTATTCACTGTTCACCTTCTGGTGAAAAGCTTGCTGTTGCGCAAGAATTTAAACCAGTCACTCTTGTCTCCCAAATTTTCTTCATTAAGTGGTGGGACAAATTTGATATTCAAAGAATTACTGGTCAAGTTCAAAAGGAATTTCCTCTTGTACCAGTCACTTCTATTAAATCAGTTCCAGTTAAAGAATCTGCTAGTAAATCAAAAGAAATTCAGTCAAAGCCCAGTCCATATGGATCAATTGATATCTCTACCATTCAGAAATGTTCTGTAGTGCCCGTGAATTTTAAACGTCATTATTAATTAAATATATAAATTAAATTTTTAATGAGTTAGTTTGTGTGCCTATTTGAACCTTTTGTGTGCATTGGTAGCCTACATGACTAGGTGATGAATTGTTTTAAGTTGAGTAAAGGGGGTCACTAATAGTATAGTTAAATTAGTGAACAAGCCTTAAGGTTTAATATCAATTAAATTGATAAAGTAGTTACTAATTAATCATGCAAGTAAATTGAATATACTTAGTATATTGAATTGAGTAAATTAATTAATAAAAGTATTAATTAATGAGAATATTGTCACATTGAATAATAAAATTTAATAGGTCAATTAGTAATCAATTTCTAATTGATTAGCTTATTTAATTAAGGAACTAAGACCAATTATTTATTTGATCATGGGTGTAGTAATTAATAGTGTGACAAATTAATTAATCAATCATTGGGTTAAATTAAATGACCCAATATTGCATTAAATAGATTTAGATTTTATTAGCCTAATTAGGTTACAAGTTAAAGAGATATGTGTAAGTAATTAAAATTCCATAAGATTGGAAATAGAAACCCTAAATAAACAATTAGGGTAATACATATTAAAATTATTAAACTATGTTTATTACCTATTAAGCCCTATTAAGCCTTTTAAGGCATGAAATTATGTCAATCAACTTGCTTTATTTGGTAACTCTTACACAAAGGACAAGGTTGTCAAGCTCCCATTGGTGGAAAATCTAATTAGCACACTTAAAGATAAGATTAAGGCTAAATGGAAGGGATAAGGTGAACTCTTATATCCAATGGGTAAGAAAGATGTGGGGGATAATAACATGAATTCTAATTTAGCATTATACTTGCAAGTATTCTATCCTTTCATTTCATTTCAAGTTCATTTCTTCTTTTCATCTCCTTCTTGTAGACACCCAAATTTTGCGTTTCCTTCTACTAACCGTGACAGGAGGGCGAAATCGTCAATTGAACCAGCTTGCGGGAGCAAAGGAGCGGGCACAAGGGCGAGCGCCCGGTCCCGCCGCAATGATTTGGGCAGCCCAAGTCGACGTGACAGCATGACCGTCCAAGACAGACATTTCCGAATGAGGTGGCACGTCTCCCGGAAGTTCCCGGACTGCGGAATACGAGCCTGTCAGCGAAAACCGACGTTGCGGCACGAAAATCGAGGCGTGACACGAAAATCGAGAAAGTCAAGCCCGCCAGCCGCGGATAGATCTGCGGCCAAGTGAGTGCGCCAGCACGAAAAAACCGGGGAAGAAATCAGCACTCAGCAGCTGAGTGCGATGGGAGGCGTGCCAGCTGGCCAGCCGCAGATCCATCTGCGGCCAGCCGCAGATAGATCTGCGGCTGGCTCTGGCCAGCCTATTTAAGGCAGCGTCGGCAGCATACAGGAGGTTCAGCAGTTTTGAAGAAGCAGAATTTCTGCAGCTAGCAGCAAAAAAATACGGAAATAGAGAGAAAATAGCTAGATTTTGCAACAAAATAAGGAGAAAGAAGAGGAAAAAAAGAGTGGAATTAATTCTTTTGAGTTTGATTGTATCAAATACATCATTTATCCTATTCAAATACACAAGTTCACATCCATTTGAGATCAATTGCAAGGTGAAAATTTCTATTTGTTCTAGCAATTCATGTCCTATTGATTTGGGTAAATTAGATATAATTTTCATGTATCTTATTGAACGATGAATTAGGGATTATTTGCGAGGGTTCCATTGGAACAAAATTCTTCTTAATAACCCGATGATATTCATGTTTTGATTTCTTGTTTGTTGTATAAGAGATGTATTGGTTGTGGTTCCTTCAATTTGCTATTTAGGATGTCGTGATATTGTTAGAATTTCCGCGTTGGTTATTTATTGTAATGTTTGATTTGTGAGTATGTAATAATCGTGGTTGTGAGCCTAGGAAAACGACCCTGTGGTCCAAATCCGATGATGGACATGTCTTGATGTATATAGCGGGTAGGATGTAGCCTCCTTGTAACGTGTAACCGTCGGGCCTTAAAACGACGCCAAAGCGAGAATCGGATTTAAGGCCCCATATTAGTGGAACTTGTGATTGTAGGCGTTTGGGATTATTTTGATGGCTTACATGCCCATGAATAGCCCCAACGCATTTTAATGCTTGATTTGATTTACGACACGAAATTGATTTCAAAGCTAAATGATAAGATTTTCATAAAATCAATCAAAGTAGGATATTAGAATCACGAGGTTAAAATTTGAGAAACGTTAATGAATGTCGATTCCTATATAACGAGAAAGCTAAAGAAAAAAAATCGTTTTCCAAAACAACACACGAAATGATTTTATAAATAATTGACGTTTTATTAAACCTTTGTGCATAGGGTGAAAGAGATCCTAGAAATTGCCCATCATTTTATGAATAGCAACGTATAGATCTCGATTCCTATTTTGACGAAGGTTTAAAACTCTTGTTTTTTTTTTGTTAAAACGACACTTAATGAAAATCCCATAGTTTTTGGACAACTAAAATCAAACCTTTCTCATAAAGAATAAAGCTTTCTCGGGTACATCGAAAAGACATTCCGAAGCGTACTCAAATTAAAACACGATTTTCCCTAAAATCCAAATGACTCTTTCATACAAACTCACCATAACATTCACATAGGACACACACCCACACACAAGCGCGCGCACACACACACATTTCATGAATTAAAGGATAGGAAAACATCAAGATTGCGGTAACCGTGTTTCACGGAAGTCGAGGGGTGCCTAACACCTTCCCCTCACTTAAGCAAGCCCCCGAACTCTATGAATCTCGATTCGCAGACCAATTAATTCGGAGTCACACATGAGCCAGCGATTTATAAAAAACGAAAACTCGGATGAGTTGGTACATCCATTTCAAATATACCAACTGGCGACTCTGGTTAATTGGCTCATCATAAAAAAAACAATCTTTCAAAACCCCGTCGACCTCAATGCCGACCTTTTCCAAACGTCATCTAAAACCAAAAGGCTAAAATTGGAAGAGACCAAAAAGAGGAGAAGCGAAAAACCCGGCGTCGACAGCTGGCGACTCTGCTGGGGACATTAGAGGGCTTAAGCCGCATTTAAAATCTTGATGCTATTCTATCCTTTAAAAATTCATGAATATGTGTGTGCATGCGATATTTTGATCTTTTGGTTTTGTTGTGTGAATGTGTGTTGTGTCCAATGAATGAATGATTGAATGAAATGACTTTACTTTAAAGAAATCATTTGCATGCGGTGAGGACGATGAATGTGAATGTATGTTGAGAGAGTACCTCCTCCTGAGGCGAACCTGTCGGTTGCTTTTAATTACTGGACTCGATGGGGCTGCTCCCCGGAGATGGCTCAGGAAACGCACCACTCAAATCCGCTCCAATCGAAAGGGCTCACTCAAACGAGTAGATTGCGAAGATTTGGGAACCTTCATGCCGAAAAGCCCGTGAGAGTAACCCTAGGGTAGGTCAGCCTCTGATAAACCCAACGCAGGAAAAGTCTCTTCATGCCCTTTTACGTTTATGCGTATAAATGTCATAATCCCATTGCAAAATATTCATATATGCTTCCCCTTTATGACAAAAGAAAATACTAACCTCTGTGTTTTGCAGGGAACGACCCGGGAAGCATAATAAAATTGTATCTAGCATGCAGTGTCTCAATAAAGGACCGCTAACGTGTTGTTTTGCAGAAAAAGATTAAAAAACCCAAAAAAAAAAAAAAAAAAACACACAAAAATTTTACAGCTTTAGCATGCATCCATGTGTTCATTTTCCCGGGACTAAACTTCAAACCGTTGTTTCTGTAGGATTGCTCCTCAAACCCGTTCGCAGTCTAAGAAAGCCCAGGTCTCTACATCTGAAATGGCTGATCTTCCTAACCATAATTCCATATCTCGGGAGGAGTTTGATGATTTTAAAAGACAGATGATGGAAATGGCCACAATGTTAAAGGAACAGTTCTTAATCAGACAGGATCCGGTAAACCAGGGATCGCATAATACTCCACCACCAGGGGATGATCAGAGTCCTCCTAAAAATGGTACAAACTTGCTTAAAGAGGACCAACCCCGACTCAAGGACGAGCCAGTCATCCCAAGGCCCGTTCCCATACCTAGCAGGACAGTGATTACTATCCCAGAGGAAGGGGACCATGACGACCTTCGGAGAAAAATGAAATACATGGAGGAAACCATCCAATCTCTAAAGGGCATAGGCTCCCTGGGCAGGGTTAATTACTCAGTATTTAATGTGTTTTCCCCGGGGCCAGATATCCAGAAAAGTTCAAAGTTCCCGAGTTTGAAAAATACAATGGAAAGGGAGACCCCTATACACACTTGAAAATATACATTGGAGAAACTCGGGGCTTATGCCGAAGACGAGGGGTTAAGAATGCAGCTATTTCAGAAAAGCTTAACAGGGGAGGCAAGAATATGGTATGCCCGCCTCGACAACGCCCGAATCCACAACTGGGAGGAATTGGCCCATACCTTTCTTAACCCAATACAGCTTTCAGGCCCAGATGGCTCTTGACAGGTACCAAATGACAAAGGTTAAAAAACAGCCTAGGGAATCCTTTAGGGAATATGCGCAAAGATGGAGGGGCATGGCTGCCCAGGTAACTCCCCCGATGAGCGAATCAGAGATGGTAATGACCTTTGTAGACATTCAGGAGGCACCGTATTATGAGAGGGTCATCTCAGGGATTGGAAGACCTTTTGCGGAAATGATTAAACATGGAGAGATGGTTGACATGGGGTTGAAATCGGGTAAAATCCGGGATCTTAACTGCTTTAGAAAACTGCTGCCGAGCAAATACAGAATGGAAAACTATGGTAGCACTTCCCGGAGAGTCCAAAAGAGGAAGGAAGAGGATGTCTCCCTCATCCTACAAGGGTCGTCCAGTAAAGCAGAAAGCCATCTTCCGGTACAGGCACAGAGGGGAGGGCCACCCCGACAGCCCAATTTCTCAGATCAAAGAGCAGAGGGGCGAAGAAGATATGAGGCCTCGCAAAACCGAGTATTCACCCCGCTCGGGGAGCAGCTTTTGAACGAGTATTAGCGGTATTAGTAGCCCAAAAGAAGATTGTTGGTTTGGCACCCCCGAGTGACCCAAAGGGTAGAAGGTTTGACCCGAGCAAGCGGTGTGCATACCACTCCAGTTCCCCTGGCCATGATACACAGGATTGCTGGACGTTAAAGCATCGAATCCAAAACCTGATTGACAGTGGAGAAATTGTGGTGGAACAGCCGGATTCCCCGAATGTTAAGGCAAATCCCCTGCCAAGACATGATGGGGGGGGAGTCAATGCGACGGAGGCAAGTGAGGCTGGGGGGCCGCCAAGGTTGAACTATGTGCAGATTTTTGAGGAGATGATAAATGTGATACATGACCATGGGAGTGCGAGGATAACGCCCATCAAGTTGATAGGGGTAAGTACGAATAACATAGAGGGACCTATCAAGTTGACAGCTCCGAGGCCCATCATTTTTGCTGCAAGGCCACAACTCCCTATCAGTAGTCTGAAGAAGACTGTACCCTGGAATTACGGGGGAATACCCGAGGAAGCGGCCAGTTGTGCTTCCGTGACGACCAAGGGGAACCCCCTATATCTTCCCGGGCGAGTCCTTGAGAGCCAAAAGAGAAAAAATGAAGAGGTTTCTGAGGAAAGGGCCATAGAGTTTTTGAAAAGGATGGATCACCCGGAAATGAGGGGGATCCAGATTTTAAATGAGGAATCAACCCTAACATCAGTCATGGACTTGGTGTTATCGTCCAGTGAGCATTGCCAAACCCTGATGAAGATTCTGGAGGAGGCATTTGTGCCCAAGGAAATTAGTGAGGAGGGTTTCGGCCGGTTGGTAGGCCACTTATTGGAAACCGATGCAATATCCTTTACAGATGAGGACATTCCCGAAGAGGGAAGGGGGCACCGAAAACCGCTACACATCGCGGTAATCTCCTCAGGATATGTCATGAATGGGGTGCTGATCGACGGGGGATCGGCATTGAATATATGTCCTCTCAGCACGCTGAAGAAAAATGAACATCAGTCCCAAGCGCCTCCGAGCCAGTCATGTGGTGGTTCGGGCTTTTGACGGATCCCGGAGAGATACCATCGGAGAGATAGAATTGCCAGTGGAGATAGGACCCTGTACTTTTGATATCTCCTTCCAAGTCCTGGATATCACGGCAAGCTACAACCTGCTGTTAGGGAGGCCGTGGAATTCACATGGCCGGGGCAGTTCCTTCCACGCTCCACCAACAAATCAAGTTGATCATCGATGGGAATCTGGTAACAATCTCGGCCGAATGTGATGACCCTTCTCCTCCCAGGAGTGGCCTACCAGTAATCAATGTGGATGAGTCAGCGGCGCCGGCCAGCTTTCAAGCACTAGAGATTAGCACTCCCCATTATAGATGCCTGGGAGCTCCAGCTGTGAAACCAAGGGTCTCTCCGGAACTCACCTTTGTGGCAAAGGAAATGATTAAAATGAACTTCCAACCTGGACAGGGACTAGGGAGAAGCAGTCAGGGAATCACCAAACCCATCCACCTACCACAGCAGATAGGCAAAGCAGGATTGGGATACCATATGGGCGCAGTGCGGGGGGACACCGTCAGGGTGCGACTCCGATTCGACTAGTTGGCAGTCCAGTGACCAAAGTCGACAATGAGCAGGGGATCAGCGGACCTGTGATTGGGGCAGGGAATGAAGAGTTAACCCCCACACATAGTGAGTCGGCCCGGAGGGAAAGTTTCCTGCAGGAGGTCGCAAAAGAGTTTGAAACCAAATGCTACATCCCCGGACCAGCAACAAGCAGTAAGGAGGGGACGAATGTTATCGCGCCACCGGGAGCCCAACAAGTTGTGCCTGTCATCGATTGGGCAGGGCTGATTATTCCTGGAAAAGATATGGAGAAGGATTCAGGCGACGTATCCGTAATCATCGGGGAAGTGTCCGACGTGAGGCCCTCCTTTATCCAACGCATTCCAGCTGACCTGACCATCGACAATTGGACCCAGAAACCCTTGAGATATCCAAACAGGGGTTAAAACTCGACGTCAGGGTGATTGACCCCAGATGATGGGGGGAATGAAGAAGTTTATTTTTGTTGTTGTTTTAATTCTGCATCATTATGTCGTTTCTTCGTGTTATTTGAAAATGCGATCATCGTGAAAAAAATGATTTATATATGACAAGTATTTTGTTTCATGTCAGGTGTACCAATTTGAGTAATCCTTGCCTAACAAATGGTCTTTTCAAATTTGAAATGATGATTATGATTTTGACATTGAGCTGGATTTCGATTTAATGGGCATTGAACAAGACGAGACAGATTACGACGACGCACCTGATGAGATCAAAGGATGGGTCGAGGATAAACCCAAACCCAACTTGGACCAAACCATCACCATTGATATTGGAAACCCCTGACCAGCCAAAGGAACTCAAGATAGGGACGGACCTTACCCCCAGCCAAAAAGCCGAAATGACTGAGTTGCTTAAACAATATGAGGATGTCTTCGCCTGGTCTCATGAGGATATGATCGGATTTGTCCACCGACATTGTGGTGCACCGGTTTACCCATCAAGGAGGGTTTCAGGCCTGTCAAGCAGAAACTAAGAAAGTTGAAACCTGAGTGGAGTTTGAAGGTGAAGGAAGAGATCATCAAACAGTTCAGGGCGGGAATCATTATGGTGTCCACTTACCCGGAATGGCTATCCAATGTGGTCCCAGTGGCTAAACCTGGAGGAAAGGTGAGGGTATGCGTGGACTACAGAGATCTAAACAAGGCCAGTCTCAAGGACAACTTCCCGGTGCCTTTCATACACATCCTGGTGGATAACACAGCCCGATACGAAATGTACTCTTTTGTGGATTGCTTCGCGGGATATCATCAGATAATGGTGGCGGAGGAAGATCGGGAAAAGACCGCATTCATCACCCCCTGGGGCACTTTCTGCTATAGACGACTGGCTTTTGGCCTCACAAACGCGGGGGCTACTTATCAGAGAGCCATGATGGCCTTGTTCCACGATATGATGCACAAGGAGATAGAGGTCTACGTGGACGACATTATTGTGAAGTCAAAGGTAGAGTCCGATCACATAACCCATCTCAAAAAGCTATTCGATCGACTCAGAAAGTATAACTTGAAACTCAATCCAGCAAAGTGTGCTTTCGGAGTGCAGTCGGGTAAGCTCTTGGGATTCCTGGTTAGTGATCGGGGCATTGAGTTGGATCCAGCAAAGATTAAGGCCATTGTGGATATGCCAGCACCCCACACAGAGAAGGAGATAAGAGGATTCCTGGGGAGGATAAACTTCATCAGCCGTTTTATATCCCACTTGACGACTACATGTGAGCCGATTTTTAAACTGTTAAGAAAAGGGGTGCTGTCCCAAGAATGGAATGAGCAATGTCAAAAGGCGTTTCAGACCATTAAAAAGCAATTGACTGAGGCACCAGTGCTGGTACCCCGAAGGATGGGATCCCTCTGTTTATGTACATATCGGTCAATGCCATTGCGATGGGATGCATGCTGGGACAGAAAAATGAGGCGGGTAAGGAGCAGGCCATCTATTACCTCAGCAAAAGATTTAGCCAATGTGAGCAGAATTACACTCCCATCGAGAAAACTTGTTGTGCTCTGGCCTGGGCGGCAGGGAGATTACAGCACTACCTCCATGGGCATACAACGTACCTGATATCAAGAATGGATCCCCTGAAATATATTTTCGAAAGGCCCATGCTGAATTGTCGACTATCAAGATGGCAGTTAATTTTACAACAGTTTGACATGGTGTACGTGACCCAGAAGGCCATGAAAGGGCAGGGAATTGCAGATCAGTTGGCAGAAGCCCCGGCAGGAGGGACGGAGCCTTTAGAAACTCCTCTTCCGGGCGAGGATATATTTTGGGTATCGCACGAAAAATGTGATGACGAGGGACAATTCTGGAAGCTGTATTTTGATGGTGCCATGAATGCCGAGGGGGCAGGAGCCGGAGCGGTCCTAGTCTCTATCACCGGAGAACAATATCCCGTGGCCACCAAGCTTCGTTTCAGCAATTCGAACAACACCGCTGAATACGAGGGGTGTATCTTGGGACTCCGATTGGCCCGTGACATGGGAGTAAAAAGACTAGCGGTGTTCGGGGATTCAGAATTGGTAATCAGACAAGCAATTGGGGTATACAACACTAAGGAGCTTCGGTTACTTCCATACCATCGTTGTGTCACCCAGCTTATGCAAGAGTTCGAAGATATCGCCTTCCGCCATATTCCTCGGGGACGAAATGATTTTGCCGATGCATTGGCGACTTTGGCTTCCTTAATCCACGTGATCAAAAGTAGAGACAGTCCACAGATTGAGATCACCGTACAGAATGCCCCGGCATATGAGGAAAATGTGGCAGTGTTATCAAACGAGGTGGTGTTGACGAGGCGGCCCTGGTATCACGACATAAGGGAATATCTGAGAGACAGATCCCTTCCCGATCAGGCAAATCGGACTGAAAGGATGAGAATTCAAAAGATGGCGATGAAGTTTTACCTGAGTGGCGATTCACTTTACAAAAGGGATGCCGGGTTGGGACTGTTGCAGTGCGTAGATGAAACACAAGCCCGAAAGATTATGAATGAAATACATGGTGGAGTGTGTGGGCCCCATATGAGTGGACCGATGCTTGCCAAAAAGATTTTGAGGACAGGGCATTATTGGTTGACGCTGAGGGCCGATTGCGAAGATCATGTCAAACGGTGTTATCAATGTCAGGCGCACGGTAATGTGATCCATACGCCTCCCCATGAACTGCACTGTATGACCTCCCCGTGGCCATTTTCGATGTGGGGAATGGATGTAATCGGACCAATAGAGCCCCAAAGCAAGCAACGGGCACCGGTTCATTTTCGTCATGATCGATTACTTCACCAAATGGGTAGAGGCAGCGTCTTTCCCTAAAGTAACGCAGGAGGTCATCGTCAGCTTCATCAGGAATAATGTCATTTGCCGATATGGGCAACCTGAGGTTGTGGTCTCTGACAATGCCAAGAATTTAAACAATGCCCTCATGAAGGGACTGTTGTGACCAGTTCAAGATTAAGCACCTCAATTCCGTCATTTACCGTCCCAAAATGAATGGGGCAGTGCAGTGGAGGCGGCCAATAAGAACATCAAAGAAGATCATGGCGAAAATGTCTGCTAATCATCGGGGATGGCCGGATCTGTTACCCCTCACCCTGCTGGCATACCGAACATCCACGCGTACTTTCTACGGGAGCAACCCCTTACGCCTTGGTATATGGAATGGAGGCTGTTCTGCCAGTTGAAGTTGAGATGGCGTCCCTCAGAATAGTGATCGACGCTCAAATAGGCGAGGAGGATTGGATGCAAAGTCGATACGACCAATTGGCCCTAATTGATGAAAGGAGGGTGGCTGCTGTTTGGCACGGCCAGCTATATCAACAGAGGATCTCCCGATCATATGACAAAAGGATCAGACCTCGGAAATTCAAGGAGAATGACCTGGTGCTAAAGAGAATTATGTCTTGTCAGGACGAAGCCAGGGGGAAGTTTGCCCCGAATTGGGAAGGACCATTCGTGATTAAGAATAGTACTATCCGGAGGAGCCCTCATATTGCAAGAAATGGATGGTGAGGTATTTCCACAACCCCTCAATGCTGACTCGGTGAAGCGGTTCTACGCTTAAATTATCAGTTCTTTTTTCCTTTGAGAGCGAACTACGTAGGACCTGATCTCCCAACTTGTGGGGGTACGTAGGCAGCCATCATGGCGCGGTCCGATCCTTTAAAAAATAATCCTTTCCCCAACCAAAAACCAATTTTCGATAGCCCGATAAAACCTTCCTACACCCTCAAAAACCTTCCCGAAACCAACTGCCTAACCAGTTTCATCCCAGAATACATACCCTGATCCAACCCAAACAGTTATCCAAAATCTGAGATTCAATCCGACGAAATCAAAAGGTGTGCGGCAATATCTGTCAAATCTCCATCAAGTCTTGAGGAAAGAAAGAGGGCGAAATGTCAAAATCATGGTCAGTTGGATAAAATGATGATCCAATGGAGGGCAATGATACGACAAAAGGGGAAAATGACTAAATTTAAATGCATGTCTATATATATATAAGTCGTTTTATTACAAGATTTATCTTTCAATAAACTGATGAAAACCAACATAGTCTATGCAGGAAATAAAATAATCTACAAATCTGAAACTAGCCGAAGCAGGATGGACAGGGTGGTGGATAGATCTGAAGCATCAGCATCTCCTGCAATCTGCTTGCCCCATCATATCAATACGATCTAGTAAAGCAGTAGCTCGGCTGACAATCCCAAAATGAGCATCTACCACTGCCCTGGTCCGAAATACAATGGCCTCTCTATCAGCAATGGCAGCATCTCTAGCCCGAATGGCCTCATCTCTCTCGGCGGCAAGGGCGGCATCCCTCTCGGCTTCAGTAGTAATCAGGGCCAGGCGGAGTCGGGAATCCTCAGCGACCCGACTCGGGGCAGAATCGGCTGAAATGGAATGGTCTGCGGTATCTTCTGTGAAAATCACTCCAGAGTCATCAAAGGCCCCGTCCGACTCAGACTAGCCGAATCCAGGTCTCCACGCAAACCACTGTACGTAGGCAAATGTCTGGATGTGACAGCTCGCACTATATTCGGCAAAGATCCTGCGATCCCAAAGCTCGTTATACCGGCAATAGATCCCTCTCTGTACAGGATGATATAAGGAATCGGTATGCGGCTGCACCCGCAAAGGGGGGTGTAAATCCTGTGTCTGATCAAACTGCCCCATAACCGCCAGGGGATGATAGGTCGTCACGCCCCTTAAGCCAGCAATGGGAATGAAATCCATGCCAGGCACATGAGTCAAGAAGCTCATGAAGGAGCAGTAGCCCGAATAAACCAATAGATGAAAGGGGTCCTCAATGATAGACAAAAATGATGTCCAGGAGGCCACATCAGTACAACTCGCGGGACGAAGCGAAAACTGCGTGGTTATGTCATGGCTGAAGCAAAACCCTTGGCGACGGAAATGGCCGATGGGACTAAGATGACTCATGAACCACATGTACAATAAGGTCGAACTCCCTCTGAAGAATCTCCCTCGGAAGGACTGGCAATATGTGGCCGACATATAGGTATCCGCCAATATCATGGGGAGAATGGTGTGATCCTCCTGAAGGGCCCGAACGGCCGCAACAATCCGCATGTCCAAATGATCGGATCCTGCAGGCAAATACAAAACTGAGATGACACAGGCCATCAGAACGCCCACTCTCAAGGCATCCCAGCGCTCCTCGGACACGGAAAAATCACCGAGGAAAAGACGGAAACTGTCAGGTGAGCCGAATCGGTCAATCAAGAATTGAAGAGGAACCATATGGTCTGATGTGGTTACCGGTAATAAGACAGCCCTCCGCAAACCGGTAAAAGTCAAGAATTGACGGCGCATGGAACCAACGGTAACCCTAGCACAGGGACCATCCAACGGCAAGCCGGTGAAGCGAGCATACTCCTCAAAGGTGGGGGTCAGCTCTACTGTCCCAAACCTAAACACCTGACGGGCAGGGGCCCAATGGCTCAGCAGACCATCCACAAAACCCGCTGGCACCTGAAAGGTCAGTAAGGACCAAGAATGTCCCAAAAGACCATCTGCGATAATCCTGTCTGCCGGCAGTAAACTGTCCAACCAGCGGAAGAGGCTGCCAATCAATCCTGTGGGAGGAATGGAATCCAAACGAACCACGGCATCCGAGGACGACATCTGTGAAAAAATAGTATCAAAAAGACTGTACAGGGGTCATTCTCTATCCATAAATAAAAGCATGCATCATACAGTTAATAATGAAACAGGGTGAATTCCATAGAGATGAAAAAGAACTGTGCGTAAATAAATAAATGAGTTCAGTACATAGTGCATGAATGAAAAAGAAATCTAAGCAGGTGCCGATACAAAAGGCCCTATCCTATCCTGGTCTAAATAAAATCAGTATCATCTATGAAAGCAGGATCCTCGAACTGATCCCCTGGAGTCGTCGAGCTCGGAGGACCAAAGTTCATATCAGGGATGTAGGGATGCGCTGTGGCATCAGATGAACTCGGGCCTGCATCATAACCTGCACCGTCAGGATCGTAGGTGTAAGCCTCCTCCGGGGCCCGGCCCAATCCTCGAATAAACAGCGACAACTGATCTACCTGACGGGTCAATGAGGCGATCTGATCAGCGTGGGTAGGGGTCCGAACACAGGCAGCCCAATCGGTCATCGTCACCGAGCCTGGAACCATGTCTCCAAGGAAGAAAGTGGCCCGAGTCTGAGGACCGATGGTACGGGGCACCCACCATGTACGGAATGCATCACTCGTAGTGGGACCTGTGGAAAGCATCCGACCATCCTCCCCGGCAAGCATGATCTCTGAAGGCTGAGAATCCAGCGGCCAGAAAGTAGTGAAGGAAAGGGAGTGCGGGATGCGGATCTCTCCAGTGACGCATCTGAATGCGCGCTCTCCCAGATACATCACCCAGCCTCCAACACTCTGCAAAGTGAGGCGACGGGTGGAAAGCTCGAACTCCAGGCCGGAAGGATGCCCGTCAGCAAACCCCACAGTCAGATGATCGGAGAGATAGGGAATCCAGACGACCTCTGCAGCCGTGATCAGCTCCAGCTGGATGCGACAATGTGCAAAGCTACCCGACACGGGGACCTCCTCCAGAGTGCTGTGATGCCATCGCCGACCCCGAGGATAAGTGTCCGGCCCAGAGTAGTGATAGGCCTCAGACATGGAAGCCGCTGCTCATAAGCCCAGAACTGTGAATAGAAGCAAGGCAAGGCATAGAGTCACTATCAAATACAGAAAAAGAGATGAAAGGAAAAGAAATACAGTAAGAGAAGAGGAGGAGGGGACTCACCAACAGAAAATGGTAGAAGCCGAGCCAGGCATCAGTCTGTCCCTCTGAGCGTTAGACGCATGCCGTGGAGGAAATAGGCAAAGGTGAATGACCCCCAGTCGTAATCACCGATGCGGTCCACATCTCTGACCGCTCCTACGAACGCTGAAATGAAATGGTGGAGGAGTTGTTCCCCAGAAAACAACCCCTCATGATGGTCAGGAACAGGCGTCGTAGCAGAATGTCCCTGGTGCCCTGATCTGCTGGAATAGGCAGCGCATAGAGACCCCCGACTGCATCGACTGCCAAGGCACCAGATCGGATACTGCGGGCCTTAAAGACCCGGTCCTCAGCAGCGAAGCCTAGCCCCCCCCCCCCCCCCCCCCAAAGCTCGAACCTCCACAGGAGTGATATCAAGATCCAACGGGGACGCGGGACCCAGTAAACTCAATGCCAAGTAATGTACCTCCAGTCCCATGGGGTTTTTTTTTTAACAACACGACCTCGCAGTCGAGGAGATGAAGAGATGCGTCTGGTGGAAACCATCGCTCGGATAAAGCCCTCATGTAACCCCAGGGACACTGGCGGGGGATGATAGTGAAGAAATGTCGGAAGCCCCAAGAGTCCACCATCGCCCGATAGTCACTGTGCAAGGCCGCGTAAAGAGAATAGATGTTGAACCAGTTACCCCTCGGCTGGGTAAAACTCGGGTACCTGGGGCAATCACTAAGGGTCAATCCGGGTAAAAGGAGAATGGAGAAATTGAGAATGAAATCAGAATAGAGCTGAAATATACCTCGTTAGCCACGAGAGATGCCGAGGGGTGACGACTGAGATCCCGACCCAAAAGATCGGGTATCTGCACAGAGGCGCCAGAAGGAGCCTGATGAGTAGATGGAGCCGGTGTGCTGGAGGATGGCCCCTCTGTCGCGACCTCCGGAGGGACAGCCTCCTCAACGTCCGGATGACCAGGACGAATGACAGCCTCCGTCAAGCGACGAGCCTGACGGGTACGAGGGGGAACAGGAGTGGGTGCAGCCCTACGACGGGCGAACACCCGAAGTCCCGAGAGGCGGAGGAGCTACTGGGCGCATCACGATCCATAGCTGGAATAGAACGGGCGAGAAAGAAGGTAAGTTTCCTTTTAAAATTATGTAATGAACATTTCTAAATTTCTAGCCTCATCATATGATTAATGCAACATGATGCATGCTTAAAAAAAAAAAAAAAAAAAAAAAAAAAAAAAAAAAAAAAAAAAAAAAAAAAAAAAAAAAAAAAAAAAAAAAAAAAAAAAAAATCGGCAGAGTTCCGTTTGTAAATTGAACATCCCAGGCATAAGCCAAGCGTGTTTTCCATCAATCAAAGCCTCAAACAGATTTAAATTGCATTCATATATGTAATTACAAGCATGTAATGCATGATTTTATTGCAGAAAAGGAATAACAATATGTGGGACCGCCTCATGAACATAAAATAGGACTCACATAGTTGATACATAGCATGTATATATGATGGTACATTACATAGCATTGTAAAGCATACATTTTATCTCTAAACATGCAAATAGTCAAATGTATAGCAAAACATTGACGAAATTGAAAAGTGACCGGTCAAAGTGTTACCTGTAGCGTGTAGATCAATCCTACCGGAACAGTTTTTGCAGGAAAGCTGAAAAAATCGACAAAAAGCCCTTGCGAACAAGAAAAATCGAGAGAATCTCTTTGAATTACAAGTTGAAAGTGACAGATCTGGAGGAGCCGCGTTGGATTTAAGGCCCGATCATGGCCGCAGATGTATCTGCGGCTGGCCGCAGATCCATCTGCGGCTGGCCGCAGATCCATCTGCGGCTGGCCCTGGTGGGTCCCACCTTGCTCCCTTGCAACCATTTGACGTGTTTGAAGTGAAAAGTTTACGAGATGGGTGACCGGCGACGATACCCGCCCCCCGACATGACGATCGACCGGCGAACGATAACCGGCGATCACGAGATGGATGACCGGCGACGATAACCGGCTCCAACAGATAACCAACCGGCGACGATAACCAGGGGTTACGAGATGGGTGACCGGCGACGATACCCGGCCCCGACATGACGAACGACCGCAGACGATAACCGTATATCACGAGATGGATGTCCGGAGACGATAAACGGCTCCGATAGATAACCTACCGGCGACGATAACCTGGGGTTACGAGATGGGTGACCGGCGACGATACCCGGCCCCGACATGACGGATCGACCGGCGACGATAACCGGCGATCACGAGATGGATGTCCGGCGACGATAACCGGCTCCGACAAGATAACCAACCGGCGACGATAACCGGGGGTTTACGAGATGGGTAAACCGGCGACGATACCCGGCCCCGACATGACGATCGACCGGCGACGATAACCGGCCGATCACGAGATGGATGTCCCGGCGACGATAACCGGGCTCCGACAAGATAACCACCTGGCGACGATAAGACCGGGGGTTACGAGATGGTGTGACCGGCGACGATACCCGGCCCCGACATGACGATCGACCACCGGCGACGATAAACCGGCGATCACGAGATGGATGTCCGGCGACGATAACCGGCTCCGACAAGATAACCAACCGGCGACGATAACCGGGGGTTACGAGATGGGTAACCGGCGGCGACGATACCCGGCCCCGACATGACGATCGACCGGCGACGATAACCGGCGATCACGAGATGGATGTCCGGCGACGATAACCGGCTTCCGACAAGATAACCAACCGGCGACGATAACCGGGGGTTACGAGATGGGTAACCGGCGACGATTTACCCGGCCCCGACATGACGATCGACCGGCGACGATAACCGGCGATCACGAGATGGATTGTCCGGCGACGATAACCGGCTCCGACAAGATAACCAACCGGCGACGATAACCGGGGGTTACGAGATGGTTGTGACCGGCGACGATACCCGGCCCCGACGAGACGATCGACCGGCGACGATAACCGGCGATCACGAGATGGATTGACCGGCGACGATAACCGGCTCCAACAGATAACCAACGCGGCGACGATAACCAGGGGTTACGAGATGGGTGACCGGCGACGATAACCCGGCCCCGACATGACGATCGACCGGCGACGATAACCGGCGATCATGAGATGGATGTCCGGCGACGATAACCGGCTCCGACAAGATAACCAACCGGCGACGATAACCGGGGGTTACGAGATGGGTGACCGGCGACGATACCCGGCCCCGAACGAGACGATAGATTGAGAGAGTGAACCCTACGACTAACAAACACGGTCAAGGGGTTGGATACATTGACACTCTTACTGATATGCCTTGCATGCATTGCATCTTATGTTGCATCATAAGCTATATGTGTTAGGCGTCATGTATGCTCTGTCTTTTCTTACACACTGTCATTCATGCATCGAGTGTCTATTCTTTATCCTGTTCATTTCATTTATCATTTCATAAAACATGATAAAGAGGGGCAGCTGTAGACACCCAAATTTTGCGTTTCCTTCTACTAACCGTGACAGGAGGGCGAAAATCGTCAATTGAACCAGCTTGCGGGAGCAAAGGAGCGGGCACAAGGCGGGCGAGCGCCCGGTCCCGCCGCAATGATTTGGGCAGCCCAAGTCGACGTGACAGCATGACCCGTCCAAGACAGACATTTCCGAATGAGGTGGCACGTCTCCCGGAAGTTCCCGGACTGCGGAATACGAGCCTGTCAGCGAAAACCGACGTTGCGGCACGAAAATCGAGGCGTGACACGAAAATCGAGAAAGTCAAGCCCGCCAGCCGCGGATAGATCTGCGGCCAAGTGAGTGCGCCAGCACGAAAACCGGGAAATCAGCACTCAGCAGCTGAGTGCGATGGGAGGCGTGCCAGCTGGCCAGCCGCAGATCCATCTGCGGCCAGCCGCAGATAGATCTGCGGCTGGCTCTGGCCAGCCTATTTAAGGGCAGCTTCGGCAGCATACAGGAGGTTCAGCAGTTTTGAAGAAGAAGAATTTCTGCAGCAGCAAAAAAATACGGAAATAGAGAGAAAATAGCTAGATTTTGCAACAAAATAAGGAGAAAGAAGAGGAAAAAAAGAGTGGAATTAATTCTTTTGAGTTTTGATTGTATCAAATACATCATTTATCCTATTCAAATACACAAGTTCACATCCATTTGAGATCAATTGCAAGGTGAAAATTTCTATTTGTTCTAGCAATTCATGTTCCTATTGATTTGGGTAAATTAGATATAATTTTCATGTATCTTATTGAACAATGAATTAGGGATTATTTGCGAGGGTTCCATTGGAACAAAAATTCTTCTTAATAACCCGATGATGATATTCATGTTTTGATTTCTTGTTTGTTGTATAAGAGATGTATTGGTTGTGGTTCCTTCAATTTGCTATTTAGGATGTCGTGAATATTGTTAGAATTTCCGCGTTGGTTTATTTATTGTAATGTTTGATTTGTGAGTATGTAATAATCGTGGTTGTGAGCCTAGGAAAACGACCCTGTGGTCCAAATCCGATGATGGACATGTCTTGATGTATATAGCGGGTAGGATGTAGCCTCCTTGTAACGTGTAACCGTCGGGCCTTAAAACGACGCCAAAGCGAGAATCGGATTTAAGGCCCCATATTAGTGGAACTTGTGATTGTAGGCGTTTGGGATTATTTTGATGGCTTACATGCCCATGAATAGCCCCAACGCATTTTAATGCTTGATTTGATTTACGACACGAAATTGAATTTCAAAGCTAAATGATAAGATTTTCATAAAAATCAATCAAAGTAGGATATTAGAATCACGAGGTTAAAATTTGAGAAACGTTAATGAATGTCGATTCCTATATAACGAGAAAGCTAAAGAAAAAAAAATCGTTTTCCAAAACAACACACGAAATGATTTTATAAATAATTGACGTTTTATTAAACCTTTGTGCATAGGGTGAAAGAGATCCTAGAAATTGCCCATCATTTTATGAAAGCAACGTATAGATCTCGATTCCTATTTTGACGAAGGTTTAAAACTCTTGTTTTTTTGTTTAAAACGACACTTAATGAAAAATCCCCATAGTTTTGGACAACTAAAATCAAACCTTTCTCATAAAGAATAAAGCTTTCTCGGGTACATCGAAAAGACATTCCGAAAGCGTACTCAAATTAAAACACGATTTTCCCTAAAATCCAAATGACTCTTTCATACAAACTCACCATAACATTCACATAGACACACACCCCACACACAAGCGCGCGCACACACACATTTCATGAATTAAAGGATAGGAAAACATCAAGATTGCGGTAACCGTGTTTCACGGAAGTCGAGGGGTGCCTAACACCTTCCCCTCACTTAAGCAAGCCCCCCGAACATCTATGAATCTCGATTTCGCAGACCAAATTAATTCGGAGTCACACATGAGCCAGCGATTTTATAAAAAACGAAAACTCGGATGAGTTGGTACATCCATTTCAAATATACCAACTGGCGACTCTGGTTAATTGGCTCATCATAAAAACGATCTTTCAAAACCCCGTCGACCTCAATGCCGACCTTTTCCAAACGTCATCTAAACCAAAAGGCTAAAATTGGAAGAGACCAAAAAGAGGAGAAGCGAAAACCCGGCGTCGACACTTCTTTCATTTCTCCCAAGCAAGAACACAAAGTGAGAGCTTAGAGAGAAAAAGAGAGTGAGATTAGCATAGTTCATGCATCCCAAGTTCATCACATACTTTGGTAGATCAAGGAGAGTAGCTACAAGATCAAGGTGAAACCCTAAATCATTTTCTTCTTTCTTACTTTGTTTTATTTTTATAGTTTTTGAGAGATTTTGTTCTAAGACTCAAGAATCATTAGAATTCATGCTTTATGTATAGATCTAATCCTCTTGAGTGTTAGAAATGGAGATTCAAAGGAAGAAAAGGAACTTATGTTCTTAAAGGGTAAAAACCTTAGCTTTTCTTCACTTGGATCACCCATAACTTGAGATCTACAACTTGGATTTGTGATCCGTCGAAGGAGGGTACTAGATACATGAGTTAGCTAGTAAACCCAAGTGGTAGAACACAAATCCAATAATTTTTGAAGCCTTGGGGCTATTTTCCCAAAACAGTCCAGCTATAAAACTTAAAACTTTAAAACCCCTAAAAACTTGCTGTCCCTCGTTTTTCCAAAGGTTGTTTCGGCCAGTTATAAATCTTTTAAAAATCTGGAAAAACTTACAGAGGTACCTTAAGAAGTTATCTACAAGTAGGAAAAAGAAACGAACACGTTTTGATGTGTAGTTTTTGTTGTAATGGCTTTTACCGTGAAGGACTCCTAAATATTTATATCCGGATTTCTCACTGTGTATACCTTGAAAAACATATGAAAGTTTTACCGTATGTTTATGTATAGTATGAGAGTGTACCCTGAAAATTTCATAATTTTCTGAGCAAAACTCCATTTATGAAAAATGTAACAAGATTCAGAGGTTTTGGGTACTTTAAATATAGTAAATCACTTTCTAAAATTCCAGAAAAATTGGTGGATCATTGCTGGATCATATACTATCCAGATCCAGAGGATAATAATTTTCAGAGCCTATTTGCTATTTTTCATAATAATGTTATAGTTATGGTTTAAAAGAAAATAAATGGTTAAATGATGTCATAAATAAGGAAAATGTGATTTTTAAGCTTGGATACTCCTAATATTTATATATTCTAACTATTGAGGGGTATTTTGGTAATATTTAATGAGAAAATAATATTTATGACCTTTTATGGGTAGTAAATGAGTTGTTTAATAAAGGGTAAAACAATTAGAATAAATTGTTTATTCGCCTAATAACTTATTAAAATATTACTATGATATTTGTAATATAAGAATTCGATATTTTTTAGTAAACAAAAAAATATTAAGGGTTAAAACTTCATGGAAATATTATTGAATGGGTAATAATATTTGTTTTAAGCATTAATAAATGATTAAGATGTTATTAAAATGGCTAATAATATTAGATTAAAATATTATTAATGATATGAGAATTAAAATATTATTAAGAGATTAATAATATTAGATTAAAGTATTATTGGATGATTAAAATATTATTTAAGATGTTAATAACATTAGTAAACGAATAAAAGTGTTATTAGTGGACTAATAATACCAAGAGGTGAATTAAATATTATCAGGATCGATAATATTAAGTGTCTTATAGGATTTACGATAGTTTATTAACTTATGTGTGCTATGTGATTTGCTTAATTGTTAAATAAATAGCATAAGTAAGCGTATCGATATACAACTACGCAGTACTAATTGGAGTCCGCACCAAAGGAAGTTTGGTTTGGATTTACTTCAATAACGTTTCTAGAAATTTAGAACGCTCATCAACTATAGACTAGTCGAATTAATAAGGGTTCGCTAGTCAATCAAGGTTCAATAAAAATATAATTAATATTCAAGAATCAAGGACTAAATCTCGCAAAAAGGTATAATTGGGTAAATTCTGTATAACTGAAGTATTACAAAAAGGAAATTAGAACTTCTCATTGAATCCATGAAATTGAATGGAAATAGGAATAATAACTTGCTCAAGTAAGTAATAGCGTTATAAAGCTTGTATTCTAAGATAATTAAATTTAGGAACTTACGTAATTGAAATCAAGGTAGTATTAGGTAGCTTGCTTTCAACGAAATAATAGATCAAGGTAGAAAACTTGCGTAAACGTAAAAGTAAGGATAAGATACTTGCCTCGTGCGTAGACTATAAATTTAAGACTCACGTTCTTTAATCAACCTATACATTCGGTTTATAAAGCAGTAACAATAATGAGTTATAGTATTATAAACACTTCAGGATATCAATTCTCATCCCAAATTTCCATTTTAATATCTCAGGTTGACACTCGACAATCAGTGGGTACATGCTTACCACCTATTACCAGTTTTTAGTATTCATTTATACTATTAGCCTAAGTTTTAGGTATGTTCCTACGATTTCCATACCATGATCACAAAGGATAAGAATAAAATTTTTACTCTTCTTCTTTTTACCCTTTTTTATTTTATTCCCTGCCGGGGCAAGAAAATTCCTTCACAAAACTCTCGCCGGGGCGAGGAATTTCCCTTCACAAAACTCTCGTCGGGGCGAGCCTTTCGTCGGGATTGGGGTGTGCGAGGAGACGCGCAGTTTCATGTGAAAGCTCGCCGGGGTGAGCTCCCAGCCCGGGGCGGAAGAAAGAAACTCAGTTCATTGAGTTCGCCGAGGCGAGAACCACGAATTCCAGGTTCTTACAGTATCGCGAGAAGAACGACAGAAGACAGGTCCAAAAATTTTTCCAATCTTGTTATTCTTTACGTCAAATGTAAACATACCCACATTAACTATAATTCATACATAAATCGTCACCCAAGCCCTTCTAGCATGATTCTAAACAACTTAAATCGTACCAAAACCATGAATCTAAGAATCAAAAATTGAAGATTTCTTTCATTTTATCAAATGTTTCTACAAATTCCCATAAAATCACCACAAAACAGGGTTTCATTATAATACCAAAATGAATCCGTTTTAAAATCTTGTTTCCGTTCATTTTTTACATGCATAACACAAAATACAGTTATCAATTTAACTCAATTAACTAGCAACAAACCGACTTCAATTTCATACATTTAAGCCATGGTTCGTAACGTCACTACCTCTGTAACTTTGTCAGAACTTCCAATTAAAACATTGATTTTGTCATGGATTTAATTAACTCTAAATCACATATACATCAAATATAAAGAACCCCTTTATATATGCTTTCTAAACATCTAATCATCATTCTAATAAAAAATTTTTAGCCGTAGAACTTTAGTTTTATAGAGAACCTCAAAACATGCATTCATGGAGAAAATTAAAAGAAAACATAATTTAAAGATTAAAATTTTAAGAATTAACCTTTGATTTGGTGCCTAGGATTATGCGACTAGATGAAAGGATTTCCTTCATTCAATTCTTTAATTTCCCGCACAATTCTCTCTTTTCTCTTTGTGTTCCTCTCTTAAAACTGATGAAACAATGATCGTACGTGAAAATAAACTTGGCAGATCATGGGTGTCAGTTAATTAAACCTGAGCACCAACTCCCCCTAAGGGCCTCGTTTGGCTAATTAATTTATTCTTCCTTCTAATTTATTTTAATACACTTACTTTATAATATAGGTTCATGTCCACATATTTTTAAATTAATTAAATTTAATCTTTACTAGAAAATCCAATTTTAAATAAAATAGAATAATTCTTACATTAAAGATCACATAAATAAAATTCCTCATTTAATTAAATATGATAAAAGTACGTTACTAAATTAAATCATGCAAGTAAATTGAAATATACTTACGTATATTGAATTGAGTAAATTAATTTAATAAAAGTAATTAATTAATGAGAATATTGTCACAATTGAATTAATAAAATTTAATAGGTCCAATTAGTAATCAATTTTCTAATTGATTTAGCTTATTTAATTAAGGAACTAAGTACCAATTATTTATTTGATCATAGGGTGTAGTAATTAATAGTGTGACAAATTAATTAATCAATCATTGGGTTAAAATAAATGATCCCAATATTGCAATTAAATAGATTTTAGATTTTTAAATATAGCCTAATTAGGTTTACAATGTTAAAGAGATATGTGTAAGTAATTTGATAATTCCATAAGATTGGAAAATAGAAACCCTAAATAAACAATTAAGGGTAATACATATTAAAATTATTAAACCTATGTTTATTACCTATTAAGGCCCTATTAAGCCTTTTAAGGCATGAAATTATTCAATCAACTTGCTTTTATTTGGGTAACTCTTAACACAGAAGGACAAGGTTTGTCAAGCATCCCATTGGGTGGAAAATCTTAATTAGCACACTTATATAGATAAGATTAAGGCTTAAAATGGAAGGGGATAAGGTGAACTCTTATATCCCAATGGGTAAGAAAGATGTGGGGGATAATTAGCATGAATTCCTAATTTAGCATTATACATTGCAAGTATTCTATCCTTTTCATTTCATTTCAAGTTTCATTTCTTCTTTTCATCTCCTTTCTTTTATTTTCTCCCAAGCAAGAAACACAAAGTTGAGAGCTTAGAGAGAAAAAGAAGAGTGAGAATTAGCATAGTTCATGGCATCCCAAGTTTCATCACATAGCTTTGGTAGATCAAGGAGAGTAGCTACAAAGAATCAAAGGATGGAAACCCTAAATCATTTTCTTCTTTCTTACTTTGTTTTTAGTTTTTATAGTATATATTTTGAGAGATTTTGTTCTAAGAACTCAATGAATTCATTAGATAATTGCATGCTTTATGTATAGATCTAATCCTCTTGAGTTGTTAGAATGGAGATTCAAAGGGAAGAAAAGGAACTTATGTTCTTAAAAGGGTAAAAAACCCTTAGCTTTTATCTTCACTTGGATACCACCATAACTTGAGATCTAACCAAACTTGGATTTGTGATCCGTCGAAGGAGGGTACATAGATACAACATTGAGTTAGCTAGTAAACCCAAGTGGTAGAACACAAAATCCATTAAGTTTTTTGACAGCCTTGGGGGTCTATTTTCCCAAAACAGTCCAGCCTATAAAACTTAAAACATTTAAAATCCTAAAAACTTGCTGTCCTCGTTTTTCCAAAGGTTGTTTACGACGCCAGTTATAGATCTTTTTAAAAATCTGGATAAAAGTTTACAGAGGTACCTTCGAAGAAGTTATCTAACAAGTAGGAAAAAGAACGAAACGACGTTTTTGATGTGTAGTTTTTGTTTTGATAAATGGCTTTTACCGTGAAGGACTCCTAAAATATTTATATATCCGGATTTCTCACCTGTAGTATTACCTTGAAAACATATGAAAGTTTTTACCGTATGTTTATGTGATAGTATGAGAGTGTAACCCTAAAAATTTTTCATAATTTTCTGAGCAAAAAACTCCATTATGAAAAATGGAACCAGAGTCAGAGGTTTTGGGTACGTTAAATAGAGTAAATCACTGTGTCTAAAATTCCAGGAAAAATTGGGGGATTCAGTGCTGGAGCATATACTATCCAGATCCAGAGGATAATAATTTTCAGTGCCTATTTGCTATTTTTCATAATAATGTTATAGTTATGGTTAAAAAGGAAAATTAAATGGGTAAAATGATGTCATAAATAAGGAAATCGGGATTTTTAAGCTTGGGGATCCACCTAATATTATAATATTATACACTATTGAGGGGTATTTTTGGTAATAGTAATGAGAAATAATATTGTTATGACCTTTTATGGGTAGTAAATGAGGTTTTGTTTAATAAAGGGTAAAACAATTAGAAATAAATTGTTTATTTATCGCCTAATAACTTATTAAAATATTACTATGATATTTGTTAATATAAGAATTCGATATTGTGTTTTGAGTTAAACAAAATAATATTAAAGTTAAAAAACTTTCAATGGAAATATTATTGAATGGGTAATAAATATTTGTATTTAAAGCATTAATAAATGATTAAGATGTTATATAAACAATGGCTTAATTAATATTAGATTAAAAATATTATTCATGATATGCGAATTGAAAAAATTATTTAAGAGATTGAATAATATGTAGATTAAAGTATTATTGGGGAGTGATTTAAAATATTAATTAATGATGTTAAAGAACATTAGTAAACGAAATAAAGTGTTATTAGTAGACTAATAATAACAAGAGGTGAATTAAATATTATCAGGATTGATAATATTTCAAGTGTCCTTATAGGATTTACAGAATAGTTGTATTAACTTATTGTGTGCTATGTGATTTGCGTAATTGTTAAAGTAAATAGCATAAGTAAGCGGGTATCGATATACAACTAACGCAGTACTTAATTGGTAGACTCGACCGTTATGCAATGTTAGGTTTCTTCAAGGCCAATTAAGTTAAAGCTCAAGATAGTACTTGTAGCTAAGCAGACAGGGCAAAGTTCCCGTAACTTCATTCTTGTCAGTATATTGAATGCAATTTCCTATCTTACTCCAACTTTTATAAATTTGAGCGAAATTTCTAAACCTTAATGCATGTATTTTTAATTCCGTGCAAAAAGGTATATTTTGTTGCAAGTTATTCTTTAAGCTTTGAATCTTTATCTCCAAGCATTGCTTTTAAAGTGGTTTAATTATTGTTAAAATTTTTCCACTTCTATGTAAGTTCTATCTGACATTCGCACATCCGTAGCATTTTGAGTTGTTACAGTTTATTTAAGGTCCGAGATTTAGGAAACTATTCATAAAATTAAGATCTGAACCTTTGTTCGGTCAGACAAAGTAATGTGAAATTTTATAAAAGGCTATCCGAACCAATCAATTGGTGAGGATGCGTAGACTGTATGAACAACACCGACCCTTTATTTATAAGGAGGTACCACTAACGGACCGTATATAAGGTACAAATAGGCAGAATTAAATGTTATGGCCATATACATAGGGTAACGCGAGTGCTGATCCCCTCTAGTACGTTTATTCTGTAGCCATAACCAGAGGGTCAACCAGCTATTGACTCCTTGGGAAGTTAATCGTTCAAAGTCTATTTGACTATCAATTGTTTTAAAAGAAAAGTCAATTAGTGTTCCCTTGCTTCTGAATTTTGTTCAAATTTTGAAATTCCTTAATATCCCCCGTTCATCATGATATATCCTTTTTTTTTTTTAATTGTCATACTTTTAAACTTGCTGGGACAAACTCGTTGCTCATAACTCTTGCTTATAGCATTGGACTTCATTGCAGCTTAAACCCGAGACGTCAGGAAGAACAAAAGGGAAAGAAAAGATGAAATGATAGACTTCGCGGAGCAATTTTTAGATGCATGTGTTGAGTTAATTAACTGTTTAATGTAATTTAACACGCCGATAGCTATTTGAGGGTATGGATTGTGTCAATGTTTAAGGGTTATTCGGTATTCTGGGACCAGTAACACCTTGTAATGAACAACGTATGTTTAGTTTATTCCGCATTTTTAGATACCAGATATGATGTTTATAGGTGGATGTTTTATGTTGGATCGTGATAACCGGGATCCGGGTATTTGGAGACCCGAATTTGGGGGCGTCACAGGTTGGTAATCAGAGCCATAGGTTCTCAACCCTTAGAGAGAAAGAGTCCTTAATGTCTATAACCTGATGAGAATATAGAGGAATAGAAGAGGATAGGCACTCATATAGAGTTATTTTTTGGGTAGAAATTTATTATGAATCTTAAAATTGAGGATTGTGGATTCATTACGTTGGTGTTTATTAAGCTTGTGGATAAGTTGATGAATGTGTATTGATGAGATAATAATGGGTAAAAGTGAAGACCATTAAGTATGAGACGGATCCATTGTAAGCTGGAGTTATAGATATTCTGACGGTAATTAGATTAATTCATTTGATGTTTATTAGATCAATTATGATGGCTATTGAGCAATTTTGTTGTGGCTATTCATTAGATAAGATATTGGAGTGATGTGGTATAGAGTTTCCTTGTGAAGAAGAGAGGGTACCTTAGAATCTGTTGGGTTAAGGTTTGCAAGAAGGAAAATGAATTAATTCGATAAATCATGAATATATATCGATATTTTGAAGTGTCAGTTAAGTTATTAAGCTTTATGAGTGGAAATTGCCCGGTGAGACAAAGGTAAGAAACTCATAGAGCGTTGTTTAGAGCAAAAGTTGAGAGTATTAAGATGAATGATTTTAATATGCAAAAATAATTAAAATGTTAAAGAGATGACTGATGGCAATTTAGATTGTTGTAGTGATTAGAAAGGAGAGACAACAGAGAAGATTATAAGAAATGAACCGAGGGTAGATTTAGTGTTTGATCTGGAAAAAGTACATAGAGATTGAACTGAATGATGAGATAATAGAAATCCCTAAGGAGGATCAATTGGAGCCGATATAAGGAAATAAGTGGAGGAAATGAAAGAAAGAAAGATGAATTCTCCTGAGAGGATATAAGACCTTTGTGAGTACGGAATGAATAGAAGAATAGTAGTCAATGTATATGTAACTAGTATACCTATGCATGTAAGAAAATGTGAATCTCAGTTTTTGTACAGCTAGCAGTATATCTGTTGTAAGTCCCAATTTTGTGTAAAGTTGTGGAGTAGTTATGTGACTCCCATCTTGTTGTTAGTAACAGAGGGATAAGTGGATATCAGGAATGCTATATGATGTAAGTAGTACGAGGTCCTAAGATGATCTTAATTAGTATTTACTAAAGGTGCCTTGAGTTGATATAATGAGGATACATCCCCACTTTTCAGATCTAAGGAAATGGAGTTCTTATTTAATCCCATCTTTTGTTTCTTAATGGGATAGTTAACATTTATCGAGAATATGCCGGAATTATAAGTGTTTGACACATTTACACTAAGGGGTGTAATGAATAATAAATGTGGTATTATTATTCACATGATTGAATTGTGATCGAACTTTGTGCCCTTGAACTCTTAAATGATAACACAGCAGTAGAAGTTTGCACGATGTGTAAAACAAGAAGGATGTATGTACGGTTTTGTTTAGAATCAAACAATGCCGTCAAGGAGACAACCCCGATTACACGTGGGTGGAAGAGTGAATAACGAGGCGGGTCAGTACTGACCCCAAGAGGACCTTTGCGAACTGGTTAGATGAAACGCTGCAAGGCAAACCAGCCTTTGCGGAATTGTTTGGCCGATGAAATCACAATGGCGAACTTTACGGGTTTCAAAGTTACTAGGTCCACCGGAGTTTCGTGGGAATACGCGATTCGAGTGAAGCCCAGACATGGGTAGAAGAAAATGAGAAAGTTTTCAAGGTCGCAAGACTGACCGAGGAACAGAAGACTTCGTTTGCCACTTTCATGAGGAAGGGTGAGTCAAATTACTGGTGGAAGACGAATAGAAAGCCGAGCTGGGGAAGGTGCGACTGCGTGGACTTCTTTTTAAGGAGCTATTTTTCATAAAAAAAAAATGTTACTTTTCTAGAATGCACGCAAGCAAGTTTGGAGATAAAGTTCTTGGATCTGAAGCAAAGAGGATATGTCGGATAGCTGAGTACGCAAAACGAAGTTTAACAAACTAGCGAGGTTTGATCCAGCACCAAATGGACACCGGAGCTAGGCGAGCGAAGAGATTTGATCAAGGATTGAAGCCCTGGGCCGTATAGTAAGGTTGTCGGTTTGCAGATCAACACATTTCCTTTACGTTACTTAAGGAAGCAATCGGTATGCCGGAGGAGGAAATGAAGCGTTGACAAAGTACAACCAAGATCAGAAAGCCCATGATGGTCACAAGGAAGGATGTCGTGGGGTCCAAGGACGTGGTGTCAGGTATCAGCCCAATCAATGATATAAATGCTTATGTGTTATTCGAGTCGGGTGCTACCTGCCCTTTTATTTCCTTTTGTTTCCGAAGAATTGCTAAAATGTTAGACTTACCTCGTGAAAAGGTAGAACAACAGACCTTATGAACGTTAAAAAGTAGCAAAGACGGAAATTATCCCCGTAGAATGCATTCATAGGAATTGTTGTGCCGAATTGCGAGGATTTAAGCTCAGCGTGGATTTGATACCGATTCGTTTGGGGGAGTTCGATGGTGATCCTTGGAAATGGAATGGTTTTACGATTCACGGAGCGGTCATACGTCTGTAAGAAGAAAGTGTGTACACCTGAAGACTTCTAATAAGTCGCAGGTAGTATTCTATGGTAGTAAATCGCCGAGACAATCTTGTTGGTCTAACAGATGATGCAAGCTAAGAGATTTCTGACGAAGGGTTGTATAGGTTATTTAGTCCCCCATGTAATTGATACTCCGTTGAGTAGAGGGCGAACCAAGTCAGATACCTATCGGATGGGAATTCACAGATGTCCCTGTCCAGATGAAATGTCGGGATTACCTGCCAGATAGGGAGGGAGAATTTGTAATTGACTTGGTGCCGGGAGCCGCACCAATAATCAAAGGCGCCGTATCGCATGGCAACCGTAGAAAGGAAGGAGCTAATGGTTGTTCAATTGCAAGAACTGTTAGATAAAGGTTATATCAGAGCCGACGGCGTGTCACAATGGGGAGCGCACAGTTTCTGTTCGGAAAGAAAGAAGGAAGGTATTCGTTAAGGCTCAGTATCGATTACAGGGAATTGAACAAGATTACGATTTGATGACAGTTACCAGCTACCCACGATAGACGATCTGTTTGATCAACTCAAGGGAGCGAAAATACTTTTCTAGATTAATTTAAGGACAGGCTACCATCAACTAAGGGTGAGACAGGAGGATATCCCGAAGACGGCATTCAGAAACGTCGTTATGGACACTTTCGAGTTTTCTGGTAATGTCATTTGGACTAACAAATGCACCATCGACATGCATGGATATGATGAACAGAGTGTTCAAGCAGTACTTGGACATGTTCGTGGTAGTATTAATCGATGACTTCTTGGGATAATTCAGTGACGTGAGGAAGAACATGCTGAAGCTCTAAGGATTGTTTTTAGAGGCATTAAGAAGGTAGACGTTGTATGCGAAATTTTCAAAGTGTGAAATTTTGGTTACAAAGGGAGCAGTTTCTAGGTCACGTCATTGACACGGGAATGGGTTTTCGATAAGACCCAGCAAAGGTGGAAGCCATTATCAACTGGGAGCAGCCGAGGGACGCCCGACGGAAGATCAGGAGTTTCCTAGGGTTAGCAGGATACTATCGGAGATTCGGCAGGATTTTTTTTGAAGATAGCATCGTCGTTAGACCAATCTAACCAGTAGAGACGGTAAAGTTTCGTTTGGACCTAGAAGTACGAGGAGAGTTTCATGGAGCTGAAGAAAAGACTATAGCCAAGCACCAGTGTTGGCTTTACCGGACGACACTAGGGGGTTTTGTAGTATACAGGGGTGATGTGTCATACAAAGGCCTCGGTTATGTACTAATGCAGCATGGCAAGGTCATTGCGTACGCTTCACGGCAGCTGGAAGGACTATGAAAGAGGAATACCCGAGTCATGATCTGGAGTTAGCAGCAGTAGTATTCGCACCTTTGAAGATTTGGAGGCACTACTTATATGGAGAGAGGTGCGAGAATATATACAGATCATAAAAAGGTCTGAAATATATCTTCACTCAGAAGAAGCTGAATATGAGGTAGCACGGATGGTTAGAATGGAATCAAGGATTACGACTGTGAGATTCTGTACCATCCGGGCAAAGCACATGTAGTGGTAGATGCCCTGAGTACGAAAGGCAGAGAGAAATTAATGAGGCTCACGTCACAAACAGAGACTAGTGGATTAAAGGAGTTTCGAACAGTCTGGAATTGGAGGTTAAGTATCCGATGGAGGCGGACGGGAAATTATTCACAGAGGGACAGCGAGCCCGACCACTATTGGATCAGATTAAGGAGGCTCAAGAAAAGGATGAGGATGGTGATTCAATAAAGAAGCGAATTGCCGAAGGCTGATGAGCTTAAAAAGTAAAAGATTGATAGCTCTGGATTGCTAAGGTTTAAAGGGAGAGTCGGGGTACCCGGTTGGATCTGGAATTGAGGGAAGAAAATCCTTCAGGAAGCTCATAGCACGAAGTAACTCAGTACCTCCCGGGAGCACAAAGATGTAACCAGAATTTGGCGATGAAAAATTTTTGGTGGCCAAATATGAAACGAGAAGTGGGCAGAGTGGCTCAGTCCGATGTGTGACCATGGCCAGCGGATTAAAGCAGAGCACCTACGACCGAGCGGAATTACTTCAACCATTAGAGATTCCGGAGTGGAATTGGGAGCACATCACAATGGACTTTGGTGGTGGGACTTTGCCACCAAACTCATAAGGGTTTTAGACGCTATCTGGGTAATTGTGGATCGGCTAACCAAGTCTGTCTCATTTTCTGCCAATTAATATACGGTACAATCTGGAACAATTAGCAAAACTTTAACGGTCAAGGAGATTAGTATCGCGTCATGGAGTGGCCGGTATCTATTGTATCGGACAGAGAGTCCGCGCTTCACGTCAAATTTTTTTGGAGAAGTCTGCAGGGCAAGAATGAGAACACTGTTGAGGTTGAGTACAGCGTATCATCCTCAAACTGACAATTGCCAGAGCGAGCGAACGATTCAGACCTTAAAAGATATGCTTCGGGCGGTCGTGATGGATTTAAAGGGCAGCTGGGATGACCATTGCCACTTGGTGGAGTTTCGCTTACAAACAACAACTATCACGCTAGTAATCGGTATGCCACCGTAAACGAAGCGCTATATGGGAAGAAAAATGCCGAACCCCGATGTTTTGGGATGAGGTTGTGAGAGCGAAGACTGTTAGGAGACCATGATTTGGTGCAGCAAACTACAGATACAGTACAACCTGTCAGGAATCGTCTATAGCAGCTCAGGATCGCCAAAAGAAATATGCCGACTTACATCGTCAGACAGAGAGACTTTGAAGTTGGTAGCTTTGTGTTTTGGAAGGTATCTTCCCTGGTAAGGGAAGATCCGTTTTGGGAAGAAGGCAAAATTTGAGAGCCCTAGGTTCTTATGACCGTTCGAGGTATTAAGAGCGAATTAGCGTAGTGGCGTACGAGGGAGCGTTACCGTCCTAAAATTGAGTACATTCCACGAACGTGTTTCATGTGGCCCATTGCTGTGGCCGGTATAAACCAGACTACAAGCACGTTATCTCGTATGAACCAACTCAAAGTCCGTGAAACGACTTATCGTACGAGGAAATTCCTGTTCAGATACTCGATAGGAAGGAACAGAAACTAAGGAATAAGATCATCTATTCCGTCAAGGTTTCTCTTAGAGGAATCACGCAGTCGGAAGAAGCTACGATGGGAACTCGACAAGAGAAGATGAAAGCAAATTATCCTTTTCTATTCGAGTAACCTTATTTTGCAATTCCGATGGACGGAATTTTTTATAAGGGGGGAGGGTTGTAGTGCCCCGGAATTTGAAAACGTCATTATTAAATTAAAGATATAAATTAAATTTTTAAGGAGTTAGTTTGTGTGCCTATTTGAACCTTTTGGTGTTACATTGGTAGCCTACAGGACTAGGTGATGAATTGTTTTAAAGTTGAGTAAAGGGGGTGTCACTAATAGTATCAGTTTAAATTAGTGAACAAGCCTTAAGGTTTAATATCCATTAAATTGATAAAGTAGTTACTATTTAATCTAGCAAGTATAATTGAATATACTTAGTATATTGAATTGAGTAATTTATTTAATAAAAGTATTAATTAATGAGAATATTGTCACAATGAAGAATAATATTTAATTGGTTCAATTACTAATCAATTTCTAATTGATTAGCTTATTTAATTAAGGAACTAAGACCAATTAATTTATTTGATCATGGGTGTAGGTAATTAAATAGTGTGACAAATTAATTAATCAATCATTGGGTTAGAAGTAAATGACCCAATATTTGCATTAAATAGATTTAGATTTTAGTAGCCCTAATTAGGTTACAAGTTAAAGAGATATGTGTAAGTACATTAAATTCCATAAGGATTGGAAATAGAAACCCTAAATAAACAATTAGGGTAATACATATTAAAATTATTTTAAACTATGTTTATTACCTATTAAGCCCTATTAAGCCTTTTAAGGCATGAAATTATGTCAATCAACGTGCTTTATTTGGTAACTCTTACACAAAGGACAAGGTTGTCAAGCTCCCATTGGTGGAAAATCTAATTTAGCACTCTTAAAAGATAAGATTAAAAGCTAAATGGAAGGGATAAGGTGAACTCTTATATCCAATGGGTAAGGAAAGATGTGGGGGAGAATAGCATGAATTCTAATTTTTAGCATTATACTTGCAAGTATTCTATCCTTCCTTTTCATTTCCATTTCAAGTTCTTTTTCTTCTTGTCATCTCCTTCTTTCATTTCTCCCAAGCAAGACCACAAAGTGAGAGCGTAGAGAGAAAAAGAGAGTGAGATTAGCATAGTTTTCATGCAGACCCAAGTTCATCACATACTTTGGTAGATCTAGGAGAGTTCTACACAGATCAAGGTGAAACCGAAAAATCATTTTCTTCTTTCTTACTTGTTTTTATTTTTTATAGTTTTTGAGAGATTTTTGTTCTAAGACTTCAAGAAGCATTAGATATTCATGCTTTATATGTAGAGATCTAATCCTCTGGAGTGTTAGAATGGAGATTCAAAGGAAGAAAAGGAACTTATGTTCTTAAAGGGTAAAAACCTTAAGCTTTTCGTCACTTGGATCACCCATAACTTGAGAATCTACAACTTGGATTTGTGATCCGTTGAAAAGAGGGGTACTAGATACATGAGTTAGCTAGTAAACCCAAGTGGTAAGAACACAAATCCAAAAATTTTTGAAGCCTTGGGGGCTATTTTCTCCCATAAAAACAGAGCCTGCTATAAAACGGAAAACTTTAAAAACCCTAAAAAACTTGCTGTCCTCGTTTTTCCAAAGGTTGTTTCGGCCAGTTATAAATCTTTTAAAAATCTGGAAAAAACTTACAGAGGTCCACCTTAAGAAGTGTATCTACAAGTAGGAAAAAGAACGAATACGGTTTGAATGTGTAGGTTTTGTGTAAATGCTTTTACGGTGAAGGACTCCTAACTATTTATATCCGGATTTCTCACTGTGTATACCTTGAAAACATATGAAAGTTTTACCGTATGTTTATGTATAGTATGAGAGTGTACCCCTGGAAAATTTCATAATTTTCTGAGCAAAACTCCATTTTTGAAAAATGTAACAAGATTTCAGAGGTTTTGGGTACTTTAAATATAGTAAAATCACTTTCTAAAATTCCTAGAAAAATTGGTGGATCATTGCTGGATCATATACTATCCAGATCCAGAGGATACTAATTTTTCAGAGCCTATTGGCTAGTTTTCATAATAATCGTTATAGTTAATGGTTAAACGAAAATAAATGGTTATAATGATGTCATAAATAAAGGAAAATGTGATTTTTAAAGCTTGGATACTCCTAATATTATATATTCTAACTATTTGAGGGGTTATTTTGGTAATATTTAAATGAGAAATAATATTTTATGACCTTTTATGGGTAAGTAAATGAGTTGTTTTAATAAAGGGTAACAACAATTAGAATTAATTGTTTTTATTCGCCTAATAACTTATTAAAATATTAACTATGATATTTGTAATAATAAGAATTCGATATTTTTTTAGTAAACAAAAAAATATTAAGGTTAAAACTTCATGGAAATATTATTGAATGGGTAATAAAATTGGTTTTAAAGCATTAATCAATGTTTAAGATGTTATTAAAATGGCTAATAATATTAGATTAAAATATTATATAATGATATGATAATTCAAATATTATTAAGAGATGAATAATATTAGATTAAAGTATTATTGGATGATTAAAATATTATTAAAATGTTAATATAAAATTAGTAAACGATTAAAAGTATTATTAGTGGGACTAATAATACCAAGAGGTGATTTAACATATTATCAGGATCGATAAGATCTAAGTGTCTTATAGGATTTACGAATAGTTTATTAACTTAGGTGTGGCTATGTTATTTGCTTAATTGTTAAATAAATAGCATAAGTAAGCGTATCGATAATAACAACTACGCAGTAC